>JANAVB010010935.1:17500-43550 GCA_029216955.1 Iris pallida
AAAACTAAACAATTGTACTTAGATTGCTTTTCCTAGGTTTTGTTCCTAGGCTCTCTTTGTACGAATGAGTTTATATTGTGAATCAAAGTTCAGTCCTCCCAGAAAACTGTTCTGTTCTTAGATAATCAATGGCAAACAATCCTAGCTAATTTGACTATTCTAAAAACATTGATAATATTTATTTCAGCATCCAGAGACTTTTGTATGTGTTGACTGATTGTGGCTCTTTGAGTGGTATATTATTATCGGTTTCCACAGCATAGGACCTCAGGCGAGTACATCTCTGATAGTTTTTGTATTTGATTATCTCTATACTTCTTGTATTTAATATTATTTTATATTTATATTATGTTGATTCTTGACACGTTTGTCACATGAGATAGTAGTTATGGATTCTTGTATATTTTTTGTGACCAATATATTTTCGTGTTCGTGACCTGTTTGAATCCATGGGTACTAGCCGGGCGGGGAAGTACATTAGTAGACATGTAAACATACCCAGATATATCCCTAAAATATCTATTCTTGCTTGATTGCAGTCGCACAATTCACGTGCGGGGTGTCGGATTTATCTTTAGCCGTGTACATGTTGAAAGTGTATTTCAAATCACTAGTTAGATATAGTCTTGCTACATTACAGTTTTTTGTCATTGTTCGTCTTGTGTACCATGTCTTTCTGCTTTTACTCGCATGATTTCTACCATGATTTCCTGTTTATCCCTTATTATGTACCTCAGTATTAGTACAGATTTATAGATTTCGTCATTTATTGATTCTGTTGTGAGATTGTACTCGTTCCATTCCTGACTGGAAACCAACATTTTTCAGGTTTAGCCGCGATCACTCTTAGCACTGGAAAGGCATGGGAATACTGAGGTCAACATAGATGGTGGAACTAGCTGTCTCTACTATTTTGTGAGACCTTGTATTTTCTTTAATTTTAAATATTGTAAATGTTGTAATAAACTTAGAAATGTGAATGAGCAATAAAGTTTTTTTTGAGCAAATATTTCTTACGGGCTTGACAGCGTTCTATCGCCGACTCTGCGGCGTAGGCTGGCTTGGACACGTCTTGTATCCGGAAAGCGGGTGCAGGTCATGACAAGTTTTTTGGGTGGCCCATGTAGGCCCATTTTTGTAAATTGTGCGAACTCGTGGTGGTACCATATTAGTCGTACTACTGCAAGCCTGCGATTAGAGAATGCTCATTCACAACTTAGGTTAAATTGATTTAAGAGAATGACTAGGACTAGGAGTCCCTTGTTCAAATTGACCGTAGGGCAGTTAAGGTTGTCAGATAGGCCATACAATTTAGATAAAGAATTATTGAATTTAGATAGCTTGCCAGATCCCTATATATACACTATTACTTTTGATATGACAATATGATCCAACGTGGGTATTCTACTCACTTGGTTAGAAGAAATGTTCTCCGCTGTCCAAGCTCTGGAAGAAGTGTTCTCTGCTGCCTAAGATGGCGGAGAAGATTCGCATGCGGCCCCACTTCAGACGGTAGAGGACTCTGCTGTCCCTAAGTCTGACAGAGGAAAACACTATGATGCTGGACTTGCAGGGGCAAAGAGGGACTCTATACGGTCCAGGAAGAAGCCGCATAAGGACGCTAACCACCTGAAGACTCATACGGCCATAAAAGCCAGCCGCATGGAGAAGGCTCATGTGGCCACAAAAGTCAGCCGCATGAATGCAGGCTCATGCGACCACAAAAGCCAGCCGCATGGAGAAGGCTCATGCGGCCACAAAAGCCAGCCGTATGGAGAGGGCTCATGCGGCCACGACTTCCAGCCGCATGCAGACTGCTTATGCGGCCACGAATGCCAGCCGCATACAGACTGCTTATGTGGCCACAAATGCCAGCCGCATGCAGACAGCCTATGCGGCCACCAATTCCAGCCGCAGACTATCTGCTCCATGCGGCTCAGGGTCAGTCTTTGACCGCCTTTCATGCAGTCCTGATCTCAGATGCTCCAATAAGAATGTGCCAGACTTTGTACGGCCCAATTTGGACTCTTCCTACTATGCACCCTTGGGTGCTAGAGGAAAGAAGTCTAGGGCAGCACGGGCTCGTCGAGCTTAGTCAATTGTCCCAACCTCTGACCATCAGAGAGCTCCGATTACTGTTAGGCGGGCCTCTGATGGAAAGTTATACAGAACCGACCGTGTCCAGCCCCCGACGGCAAACGGACAGAGTGGTTCCCAAGTATCTCCCAATCAGGGAGCAAATATGGTACCGACACACTCGTGTGCTCAGGACTCCCGGGCCCACAAAATGAGTGACTTGTGTGATGTGATTCTTCACAAGCGCAAGGAAAGAGAAGAGATCTTGGTATGCAGAGAGTCCTTTCATGGACATCACTGCACTCAAATCATTGTCAACTGCTGCTGCAGCAAGGTGGAAGTACAAGAGGACCGATAGTCCATCTTCCAATGACTGCAGTAGCCATGAAAGGACCTGCAACAAAGCTCAGGAGACGAGGTGCTCCATGTCGCCTCCTGCAATTCTACTCAGAAGATCCCTACCGGCAAGGCGGAGAAGAAGATAAATGTTTCCAGTCCGACGATCTCAACCAGCGTGGCCAGGAAACTCGTATCCAAGCGGCTGTCCACAACCACCTCAGGAGGAGTTTACCAGGGCACCCGCTCAAAAACAAAATCTTGAAACTTGGGAGATTCGTCAACTGCACCTCAGGGGGTAGCCGAAGCTGGTGGTAGCACTCCCCGGAACATCCACGATAATCCGGTGTTCCAAGAAGATCAACCAGGGGAGACAGTTCCCACCACAAATACAACAAAACCAGACGCCCCTGGAAACATCCATAGGTCCCAAGACGAAGCAACCTCCGATGCAGGGGGTAGCACTTCTTTCGAGTCTGAACCGGAGGAGAACATTCCTACATATCCCGACGACTTCTCCATTCGGGGGTATGATTCGGAGGGCACATCCTACACAGTTCCTTCCACTGTTCCCCGTGTGAGAACAATATTTATGACTGAGAATGACCAGGATGGCCCCAGCGACCGACAACACCTCGACACTCTTGAGGCTATACTTTTTACCTTGGTCAAATCAGTAGACGAGATTAAGGCAGCCCTTCCGACTCTCCAAAGAAGGATGCCTGGCCAGACAAGCATGGGTCCCGCCATCAATGCGGACTCAAACAGAATTGTACCAACCCCGGGCGACAATCAACCCGGGATGTCGGCTCCTACCGCTGCAGACGAGGCTAGGGAGGCAAGAAGAGAGGTCCAAGAGCTTCGGGCAATGTTCGATGCCCGAGAAAACTCTCAAGACCTCAGGATACGACAGCCGTATCCCGCTGCATGGAGAGATGTCCCCTTCCCTCCTTGGTACAAGCCATTCAACATTAATCCATATGATGGCAAGACCTCTGCAAGCCGGTACATGAACTACTTTGAGGTCACAACAGATCATCTGCCACATGACGACGCCATCCTTACACGTTTGTTCATTGGGGCATTGGAGGTAGTCGTATTCGACTGGTACCGCAACCTGCCGGACAACTGCATCCATTCCTTCACCGACTTCAAACATATGTTCTTGGAGAGGTTCTATGAGGTAGGATAGGATGTCACAATGTCAACTCTCATGGACGTCGTTTAAGGCGAGAATGAGCTGACAAGGAAGTATATTGAGCGGTTTCGCCAAACCACGATGAAATTGCCCTCCGGTAATCCGGACTCTTCCTTGATTGAAATTTTCCAAAAGAGGCTGCTCCCCACAATTAACCTCTGGATGGACGAAAGTCAATTCAAGGATTGGAAGACTTTCATCATCAGCTCCACTAGCGCAGAAGACAAGTTGAAGAAAGCTCGCCAACTGGAATTGCACATCACGGAGGAAGATGCCCTAACGCCAACAACAACGGTAGTAATTCCTCCAACAGCCGAGACAACAAGGGCAAATAGACTATGGTGGCCGCCACAGCCCAGAAGACTGAACCGAAGCCGACAGAGAAGCAGTGGCCGCAGATGACTTACTCCTTCGAAGACAGCCATGTCAAGCCCATCCTTGACATGCTCATACAAGGAGATCGAATTCAGCTCCCTCCTCCAAGACATGAACCTCATCCTGCAGAGATGGAGAGCCCCAAGTACTGCCACTACCATCGTTACGTCCACCATGCTACACAAGACTGCTTCCAACTGAAACGGTACATCCAAAACCTCATCGACTCCAAGGCCCTGGCTATTGATTTCGAAGAGGTGACGGTCGCTGCCAACATGGTGTCAGTCCAATTCGGCAGCTTCCCTCCGACAAAGACTCAAGATAGAGTAGTACCCGTCCCCCGGGCAAAGATGGAGGTCTTTAATCTTCTACCTCCCCGAGACCAGGCTGCTGGTCGAGTGCCCCTCACCACATCACTAGGGAAGGTCATGTGGGTCCATCCAAATCTGGTTCCTGAAGTGACTCAGCCCGTAACACCCTCCACTGGCAAGAAGAAGGGTAGAAAAGTCAAGTCCTGCCGTACAATCTCGACAGATGTCGAAGAAGCCATGGCTGTCGTCACCCGGTCTGGTGCACAATCCCAACCTACACCGGATAACTAGGCTGAAGAACGCCAGCCGGCCGCTGCTGACGCTCCAGGACCTTCTCAGTCTCCACCGGCCGAGAAGTCGAAGCCAAAGGAGACCCGCTTTGACAAGCCGCTCCGCAAAGACGCACCACATGGGCTGGAGAGGCCTTACAATTTTGACTTTCTTGCATAATTGGCCAACGCACCGGCCAAATTCTTATTATACGAGCTCCTGAGACTATCCAAAGATGTTCGCATCGCACTGAGCGAGGCACTCCGGAATGCCGATGCTTATCTGGCTCAGGTCAATCTCATTGGAGAGAGTTCGCCTGCGGATCTCCAGAAAAGCGCTTGCATAGGGGCCATGCCCAATATTGTGTTCACTCTGCAGGACATGCTTATCAAAACCAACCTGCACGATCGCCCTCTAAATTATACTGGATATGTCGATGACGTCAAGGTAGATCGGATGCACATTGATCTCGGTTCTTCGATCAACATTATCCCTAAGAGCTTGCTTCATCATCTACGCATCCCTATGTATCGGCTGACTCCTACCAGCACCACCATCAGCGATTTCAATTCCGGGAGAAGCTATCCCATCGAGAAGATTCGTCTGAAGTGCCAAATAGGCGACCTTCAGTCAGAAGTAACCTGCTATATCATCGATGCAGACACCTCCTATAATATTCTTTTGGGGCGTCCGTGGATACACGATTATATGATCGTGCCGTCTACATTGCACCAATGCTTTAAGTTCATCGACAAGCACGACTTCGTGAGGACGGAATTTGCCGACATTGATCGCTTTAAAGGGGTCGAATCCTATTATTCAAATTCTTGCTTGTATGAGAAATCCAAGAGGCACCTGGTCAAGGAAGATGTTCAAGAACAGACAGAGGCCATTGCGGGGCCAGAGGAACCCTTGAGAATCTATCTCCAACCCCGTAAACTAGGCAGGACTGTACCTCTGACAGCCACTCTGCGTAGAGAAGCAACTGGTCTTCCGGTGCTCATTGCACAAAAGGAGGAGATGACGATCCGACTGCCAAGGTCCGGCCAAGGGCCAAGACCCACGACGGATCCACTGACGATTAGGCTGCCGAAAGACGACCAGCAACAAACAGAGGAGCTCAATCCCTCTGTCAAGTCGATGATGATTCGTCTTTCGAGAATGAGTCGACAGCCGAGTGCTATGCCGGGGACTGCAAGCGATCCAATAACTCCCCGTCTCGTACCAAGCACCAAATTGGGGGTTGCTAGTCTGCCAACGACTCCACGTTCTACTCCACCAGTGGAGCCCCTGATGATTAAGCTGCCCAGGTCGTCCTTCTAGTCTTCATTGACACAGGGGGTGGCCGAAGAAGAGTTAGAACTGGCCAAGTATGTGGCTGCTCACACTGATGTTCCTTCTGCAGATGATGTAATTCCAGTAAAAAAGTTACCTTACTTCATTAATAAAGGGTTATCTTTTAACTACATCGAGCTTAATAAGCTTTGTACAATGTATGCTATGGAATACGTTATAGGCACCAACCTACACACGCAGGTGACAAATGTCTATACCGTAAACCAACTTACCCCCATGGAAGACGCTTGCTTCATAGTCGAGGGAGAGGATCATCTAATCATCTTCGGCCGAAAGAATGATCCACATCCCTTCAGGATAGAGGAGGTTGATCTCGAACCCAACACCGAGAGACTGCCCCTCTATCTGTATAACTTTCGATCGAAATACCTCATACAAAAACAAGGGTATGATCTGGAGACTACACCTGGCTTGAATTACGGCACCGGTCGACGATTACCTTTGCAGTTGCCAGTCCCAGCTAGAAAACCACGAGATTATTACAACAAGACCAGATATGGGCTAGGTTATGTTAAACCTGCAACAACTCCTGAAAGCTCAGATGAGGAATACGACTGGCATTCGTACTCAACCGGATCACCAACTTCTGATTCGAATGTCAGCATCGAGGACGTATTCAGGCAAGCTCTGTCTGTCAATATAGCATTTGCTGATGCCTACGAAGAAGATGAAGATGTACCGGAACTCCTCGAGTTAGAACCTTGGGTCCAGCAACTAGATGCACAATGGAAGAAACGCTTCAAACTTCGTGAACCTCCCACTGAAGATGAGGTTATGCAAGTTGACCTCGGCGATGAGTCCTCTCTAAAGCCAATCTTCGTCAGCAAAAGCCTGACAGACGAAGAGCGGAAGAAACTTTTATAACTCGTTAGAGAGTACATTGACGTGTTCATCTGGAGCTATGAAGACATGCCAGGGCTAAACCCCAAGGTTGTACTTCATAAACTCAATATTCATCCAGACGCAGAGCCGGTCAAGCAACAGCAAAGACATTTCCGCCCGGAAATCATAAATTCTATCGAAACTGAGGTCAACAAACTGATAGCTAGCGACTTCATCCGGGAAGAGCAACATCCAGACTGGGTCGCCAATATAGTACCAGTCCTCAAAAAGAATAGGAAGATTCGAATTTGCATCGACTTCCGAAATCTAAACGAAGCATGTCCTAAAGACGAGTTTCCTCTTTCCATCACGGACATTATGATCAACAACACATGTGGCTTTGAACGTATGTCATTCATGGATGGCTTCTCAGAATAGAACCAAATCAAGATATTTCCTGACGATAAAAAGCATACATTATTCTGAATACCGATTGGCGTGTACTGTTACACAGTCATGTCCTTCGGTTTGAAGAATGCCGTCGCCACATATCAAAGAGCCATGAGTGTCATCTTCAGAGATCACCTGTATAAGATCGTAGAGTGTTATGTTGATGACATCGCTATCAAAAGTCGCTCTAAGGAAGACCATCTGTAAGATTTGAGGACGGTATTCGACCTGATGCGAGCGCACAACTTAAAGATGAATCCTACCAAATCCTTCTTGGGCGTATCTAGTGAAAAATTCTTGGGTTTTATCATTACTGCCCAGGGAATTCATATAGATCCGGAGAAGACGAAGGCAATCATGGAGATGGGTCCCCCGAGAAATCTTCGTGAACTCTGAGGCCTTCAAGGGAGGCTAGCTTACATCATGAGGTTCATCTCTAACCTCTCCGGGCGATGTCAACCATTCACCCATCTCATAAAGAAGGGCGTCTCATTCGTATGGGATGAAGAGTGCCAATGCATGTTCGACAACATCAAAGAATATCTGTCAAATCCTCCAGTTCTGGTGGTCCCAGTTGCTGGAAAGTCATTCTTGCTTTATGTACGAGCGATAGAGCATTCCCTCGGTGCTCTACTAGCACAAAATAATGATGCGGGGAATGAACAAGCTATCTATTACCTCAGCCGAATGATGATTGGGCCTGAGCATAGATATACTGCCTTGGAGAAGGAATGTCTTGCTCTGGTGTTCGCTATCCAGAAGACGCGATACTATATTACAGGACAAACCATCCATGTCATATCTCGAGTTAACCCCCTCAGGGTTCTCATGACCAAGCCGGGTGCACTCAGCTTTCGCCTCGCTACCTGGGCGATATTATTGTCTCCCTATGACATGATCTTCGTTCCGTAAAAGACTGTTAAAGGTCAAGCTTTGGCAGACTTTTTAGCAGCCCATCCAAGTTCGGAGTCAACCAGAATATATGAAGAGATTCCAAGATTCTAGACGAGGTTGCCAATTCAAACATGGCTTCCGATGATTCCGTCTGGCGAATGTTCTTTGACGGTGCTTCGAAAATCAGGCCCAAGGGCAACATTGTCGTTGGGGTCGGAGTGGTACTGATTTCTTCCTCTGGCTTGGTGATCAATAGGGCATATTCCCTTACAGAACCCTGCTCGAACAACGTGGCCGAGTACAATGCCTTGGTTATCGGCCTCCGACTCGTAAAAGAAATTAGGGTAGAGTACCCAGAGGCATATGGCGATTCACAGTTAATCGTCAATCAGATCCGGGGTTCATTTGAAGTTCGTCATGAAGACATGATCCCCTATCATCAGGTAGCGATCGCCATCATTACGTCTCTGAAAGGGTTCTTCATAGAACATGTTTTAAGACTCTGGAACATTGAAGCCGACGCCTTAGCAGGATTGGCCGCTTCCCTGGCGGTCCCAAAATATACTCATAATTTGGTGGACGTAATAGGCCATGAGTTGATCTGTCCCAAGAACCCCAAGAACAACGTCCAATTTGCTGAGAGCTATTCGGCCCTGACGGTCGTCGACGAGACACCGGATTGAAGGCTCCTATTTATCGACTTTACAGATTATGGCATCTTACCGGAGAACCCGAAAGAAGCCACCTCTATTAGAAGATGTTCTCTCAGATTCTTCTATGATACAGAAACAAAGATGCTGTATCGACGGTCATACGACGGATTACTTCTTCGATGTCTGTCCAATACAGAAGCCAAAGAAGCTGTACGTGAAGCACATGATGGCATCTGTGGGGCCCATCAGCCTGGCCCGAAATTGCAAGATCGCCTTCGCAGGATGGGCTACTACTGGCCTACGATGGTGGCAGACGCGATAGACTATGCAATAAAATGCAAAGTCTGTTAGGTCCACGCAGATTTCATACACCAACCATCTGAATTCCTATAACCAACGGTGGCATCCTGGCCATTTGAGGCATGGAGAATGGATATCATTGGTCCAATCACTCTACCTTCGTCCAGAGGATACCGCTTCATACTGACAATCACGGATTACTTCTCTAAGTGGGCGGAAGCTGTCCCGCTTGCAAAAGTAAAGACATCAAATGTGATCAACTTCCTCAAGCATCACGTCATCTATCGCTTTGGACTGCCTCGAAGGATCATCCACGACAATGGTCCGCAGTTCGCAAGCCACGCCTTCTATCGGTTTTGTGACAAACATCGGATCCAGAATGTTGCTTCAACACCGTATAACCCAGCGACGAATGGGTTGGCAGAAGCATTCAACAAAACAATAATCAAGCTGCTCAAGAAGTTTGTGTCTTCCAGCAAATACGACTGGAATGA
The DNA here is from genome assembly GCA_029216955.1 of Iris pallida. Lineage (NCBI taxonomy): Eukaryota > Viridiplantae > Streptophyta > Magnoliopsida > Asparagales > Iridaceae > Iris > Iris pallida. The sequence goes on from JANAVB010010935.1 coordinate 27,036, forward strand.
AAAGCTTAGTGAATGCTTATGGGCGTACCGTACTACAGTCCGAATGACCACCGGGAACACACCATTCTCTCTGGTGTATGGGAGTAAGGCAGTTCTCCCACTAGTGACTCAAATCCCCTCGCTCCGTGTCGTCCTCACCTATCGATTGACGATGGATGATAATTACCGTCGTCGGCTACAAGAGTTGGAGGCCTTAGATGAGAAGCGCCTGTTAGCTCAACAACGAATCGAGCTGTATCAAGCACGCATCTCGGGAGAAGAAAGTTAAACTCAGAATATTCCAAGTGGGCGATCTCGTTCTGGAAGTTCGGAGGCCGATGGTTATGACTCACAAAACCGCCGGCAAATTCTAGCCAAAGTGGGAAGGCCCATTTGTCATCGAGGCCAATTCTCCAATGGTGCTTACTGCCTTGCAAAACAAAATGAAGACTTGCTCATGTTGCCCGTCAACGACAAGTTCCTGAAGAAGTATTATGTCTAAACGACATCCTCCAAATCAACCGGACTGTTAAGTTATGTGCCCCCAGCTACCGCTGAACTTACACTCTGGTCATCCCAAGTGAATCTATATCACATCTTCTGGGTAGTAAGTCATGTCTGATCATACCTCTGAACTTTCTTCCTAAAAGAGCATCTTCCTTATGATCTATAACCCGCACTTTCAGTGCATAAAAAGGGTAACAGATCCACAAATTTCCCGAAACAACCACGTCTATGTCACCTCTGAGTTGTTTCACTTCCATCAAAAACAAACCACCCCTCACGTAGAACTTCCACGTCCATATTACCTCTGAGTTGTTCTATGTACCCTTCATGGTGTCCACTCCTGCCATGTCCTCATTACCTCTGAGTAGGAAGACTCCGTTGAAGAAACCCTCATATTTACCATGTCCTCATTACTTCTGAGTAAGTATGTCGGTTTTTTCTTTCGACTTATTATCCGTATCCGAAAAAACCCCAGGGTATGCCAAGGATAATAGGCCCAAAAATGTCTGCAGTTGACCACAAATGTCCGTAGTTGACCACAAATGCTGTACTAAGTTTTCTAGTACACACGCCTCTTTTCTCACAATCTTATGCCTCTGGAACCTAGCTGTTCCATGGCATTCTTTCGTCCGATACCAAGAACTTCCATATCCATCTTACCGCGGAGTTGTTCTAGGTATCCCTATCAAACTTATTATCCGTACCTAAAACCAAGGTATGCCAAGAGTAATAGGTCCACAGAAAATCTTCCAGTGGGGCAAACACATAAATACAGTACAAGCACGATTGATAAAGGATGATGCAAGCAAAGTTATTTATTCAAATCAAATCAAAAGTACTACATTCTTTGGGACCACGTCTCTGCCAAAAAAAAGATGAAGAAATATAAGGAGAGAGAAAAAAAGCTGACTATGGTTCGGCGATACATAATTCTCTGAGACGGTCCCTCAGTACGGCTGTCGATCGCTCAAAGCGTCGCTTGGCTCGACGCTCGGCCTCCTGAGTCAACCGCTCCACATCCTCCAGATGCGCGTGAGCCTGCCAGCCATCTTCAAGTTTCTTCAGAGCACGCTCCAAGTCAGCAGAAGCACGGGTGACTTTGTCGGCCTTCTGAACAATTAGCTCCTTACCCGTGCGGGAGGCCTCGAGCTCAGATTCTAAGATTCTAAGAAAGCCAATTTTCTCTGGAGCTCGAGGATCAGCTCCTTCGTGTCGATTATCCCGTGAGAGGCTGCCGCTTTCCGAGCAATGCAATCCTATCCTCGGCGGGTCAGCTGATCATACTATAGAGACAGATCATGGAGGTCCTTCATTATAATCGGCTTGGACGCATCTCGTGCGGCCCTTACCTTCTCCATAATAGTTATAAGGAAGGCACGCTCCTGATCTGCCGAAGACAGGTCGACTTGCCGCAGCACTTGAAACTGGGCCACAAGCTGATCCACCTCTAGCAATTTGGGCTCCAGAAGCTCGACTATCCCTGCCCCACCGGGGAGGGTTCTAAGGAGTTCAATCTGGCCCCAGGCGCATTGACGGGCCAAGGCAAAAGAGGTCCCCCTCTCCACCGCAGCCTCAACTCCTCGCCTCAGGTGACGATAAAAACTGTCAACTACATCCTTTGACGATTCATCCAGAACTTCCGAAGAAGACGACGTCAAAGGAAGGGTAGCTGGCAGGGTCGAAGAAGATGCACCAGAACTTGATGCTCTTGCCACAAGGGAAACAAGTTCTGAGCAATAAGACGCTTGAATAACGGCCAATTCCTCCTCTGCAGCCCGAAGGATATGGAGACTCGGTAAGGCGAAAAGGTCGACCTCCGGAGTCACATGAACAGAGGAGGGTGCAGGGACTATTTCTTCCTGCCTCAGCCGTTACGCCACCTGCTCTCCCGAACTCGATTCAGCGGAAGGTCCCTTAATGTAAGTTGGAGGGGGAGGAGGCACACTCTCTTCCACCAGATCCTCTCAGGCGAACTCTTCCCCGATAATATCCATCGTTGGCAGTGAACGAGCAGGACCTGTATGTCCGGAGCAACCATCAATCAGCTTAACCCGAAGGATGTGATGATAGAGCAAATGAACCTCCTTACTGGTCAAAATTTGACTTAGCTTACCAGGAGAGGGTCGCTGGGGCTGAGTTTCGCTCGCAACCACCATAGCCTCTTCATCAGCAACATCCGACCCAAATGCAGCTCGTTCATCTGCCTCAGCCGCCCCGAAAGAAGATACAACTGGATCAACGTCACCCGACTGAAATTTAGCAGTCTCGGGGACGGGTTCAGCAGAGACCACTGGAGGAACCTCAGCCGTCGCCTGGAGAATCTCGACGGTAATAATCCCGGCACTCATATCACTAATATCTCTAACTAGAGTAGTTAGAGCCGGGTCAACGTCAGAGGCAGCAGCCGACTCTGAAAAGTTCCCTTCTCCTGACGCCTACAGAGAAAAAAAAAATGATTAGGTCACAGTTCAGGTAAAAGAAGAGCCAAAGAAGAAGATGGTTGTAATTCAATTCACCTTCGAAATGGCGTCAACATCCTCGTGTCTCTCCCTAATGAGCAACCCGTGAGGCTTAATCGCAGCCCGTTTCACAGAATAAGTTCTGCCGCCATCAGCGGGCTCACGCCTGCTTCGCTTGCGCGAAGGACCAGGCACGACAAGCGACTGATCCGCCACCACATCTTTTGTGGGAGAAAGAGAATTATTGGGATCATGCTCGTTATCCTCTTCGTTCGTGTTGGCAGACTCCGAGTCCGACGCAGCAACCGTGTTCTCCCTCTTCTTCCTCACCTTAGACCCCTTGGGATTCTCCTCCAAGCCAGTACCAACAATGAAGCTGGTACTCGGGTCAAAACCAATATGAGGCTTGTTCGCCATGACATGGTATAGAGCCGCCAAATACAAGATCTTCCCTGACTCCTCAGCATCAGGAACTGAGAAGGTGGTACGGGTGTGAACCGTATTATAATAGTGCCAGGCCCTGATACCGTCAAGGACGCTACCTTTAAAACCCAGGCAAGAGCTGGGACTGTCCAAGAATAACTGGCTGTACCCAAACTGGCAGAAGAACCTACTGGGCAAGTAAGGCTCCAAATAGACAGTGTTGCGGTTGCGGTATACCAGGTAGGAAGGACGAAAATTGTGCATTCAAAAGGGGGATCTTGTTAGATAAGAAGTGGGGAGGCCCAATACCATCAAGATGTACGACCCTCACTTCCTCAGCAGTAAATTAAGGAATAGACACGAATAAAGTTTATCTGTCCACTCTCGCTAGTGCCATCCGACAGGCATGTATAGTCTCGCAATCCCAAGGCATGCGGCGATACTGGAAGATAAAAGCATCGTCAGCAGTTACGCCATCTTCGGGGTCAGGCCTCATCAAAGACCGGCAATACATCGGCAGCCACCCCATCAGATAGTGATAGGGCAGTTCAATGCGTTCAAAGTCCTTCGTCGTATCAGAAGCGATGACCTTGGACAAGAAAATACGAAGGCCACGGTGTGTGCTGCACACCATGGCCGAAAGAAGAGCTAGTCTGACCCCTAAGACCAGCTTCACAGCAGGAAGGATAAAGTTGCGGCTGATTCTCTCAATAGAACCAGCCCCTCCTGAAACTACGCAATTTCGTAGCCACACCATCATAAATCCGGCCAGAAGAGCCTTCTCGGACAACGACTGAGTGTCTTGATAAAAATAAGCAAAAGAGTCAGATTGACTCCCGAATCTGTCGTCGACGGTTCTTACCCTCTTGGCGGTCGATAGTTGGTCCTGCACCTCCTCCCGAGTACGAGGACTTCGGGGAGAAACCCGGCCTGAGGCACCAAGCTTAAAAAGATAAGTGAGCCAGGCCTTTGTGTGAGGATGGTTCCCTTCCGAACTGTCATTTTTTTCTTTGACAGCTGCTGGCACGTGCTGTGATGACACAGCAATTCCCGATAGATGGCAACAAAGCCCAGGAACCACTCCTTCAAATCCTCGAACTCTTCATTCGTCGGAGTATACACCTCAAAGACTTCATTTCCCTAAGGCAGCTTGGAGACGTCATGTATCTCGTGGAGAGCAAGCCCCATCTCCCTACGGGTGTGAAGAAGGTCCCTGTACGGCAGTTGTACATCTCCAGTAGAGCCATGAACAATTTCTTGTTTATGGGCAAGCCGTAGCTGGTGTGTCGAATAGCATGGTAGAGTCCAATCTCGCGCAGGAGAGTCTCGTATTTCCGCGCGATCCACGTAGACAGGTTGGTCCACGAAGGGATGGGGTTTACCCAACTCGGTAGCGACAACCTGCCAACGGGATAGGAATCCTTTCGAGCAAGCTGGTTCAGGAACGTGTTAACTTGAGAAAACTTGAAATTAGGACCCTATACATTCAAGAAACTGCCCGGGGCCAACCCCATCACGTAGCGGCTGACCGGTACCTTGCCCGCATAAACTGACCCCAAGTTGTTGTTATAGTAGATGTTGCCCACGAACATCCCAGACCGACTCGGAGTCAAAGAATCCTCTATCTTTCTGTCCATCGGTAGCATATTGAACCACGATAGTGGAAAGTGACGCTCCAACAGAGGAATATGGATCGCCATCCCGTCAAAAGTGAAACTCCAACTCTCAGATATATCCAGAACTTGGGAGTTCTTTACAGTTAAGGCATCCCCGAAGAGGAACACAAGCTTCAGGTGTTTGCCCCCCAGCAGCCCTGAGTTCATCATTCCCGAGATAAAAAAGAAGGATTGGTTTTTAATGTCTCTCAGCCTTTCCACAGGTTCATCTTTTGGAAGCTGGTTCACCACATACTCGACTATGTGGTCGAACCTATAGCCCACAGCAGATTGGACGCGACCTACCAAAGGTTGTCCCGCAGGATTGACTGGCAAATTCACTGAAAAAAGGACAAAAGAAACAAGTTAGAAGATGGCCAGGGAGAACTGCTTAGTGTTTTCGAGCTTATACGGCTTTGATCAGGCGGTTCCTTATGTGGCTCAATTTAATGGAGTTTATGCGGCTCTATTTGGAGGGGGGGGTGGGCCTCATGCGCCCCAGTTCAAATGAGCTTATGCGGCTCTATTTAGCGGATGCTCATACGGCCCAGTTCAAGTGAGCTTATGCGGCTCTATTTAACGGGGCCTCATGCGGCCGAGTTCAAATGAGCTTATGCGGCTCTATTTAGCGGATGCTCATGCGGCCCAGTTCAAGTGAGCTTATGCGGCTTTGTTTAGCGGGTGCTCATGCGGTCCAGTTCAAGTGAGCTTATACGGCTTTGTTTAGCGGGTGCTCATTCGGCCTAGTTTAAAAGAGCTTATGCGGCTCTGATTTGGTGGGGTCTTATGCGGCACAGTTCAAAGAAAGCTTATGTGGTACTGTTCGATGGGTCTTCATGCGGCCCAGTTTGCAAAGTGCTTATGCGGCCACAAGACGACTCTCATGCGACTCGGACGTGAGGCGTACCCCCATGCGGCTCGGACATAAGATGTACATGCGGCACATACAGCACAGTATGTGGATTCATCATAATTAACTTGAACAGTTCAATGAAGATGAAGAAGGCCCGCATATAAAATATGCGGCGTAGCCATGATGGTTAGGGTTTTGAGTTCATACAATTTCTCCCAATATCCTTACAATCAATGGCGGGGTGAACGTCGTGATGAACTGTGGGCACCTCAGTCGATGAGGAAGCCGCTCCCTTACCCTTTGCTGCAGCGCTAGAGGAAGCTTTGGGAGCCATTGATGATCGGAGAAGGAAGAGAAGACGGCGACTAAGGGCAAAAAAATTTGAAGAGAAAAGAAAGTAAAGAGTCTCTCTCTTCGAAAAGTACTCGTATTTATAGGCTGACAAGGGACGTGCGAATCGATGGACGCTTCGCATTACTTGCTGCCTAGAAGATAAGGCCGACTCTTGGATTTCTATCCCCCGTATGCAAAAAGATTACTCGTAATCATCAAGGCAAATCTAAATATTTAAAACTGACTCTTGGGACCCTATCCCAAAAGACGGCTTTAAATCAAATCAAATCAAAAGGCAATTAAATGAGACGCCTACGTGGCACAGGACCAGTATACGGTCGGAATAGTCTATACGGCCAGAACAGTCCATACGACCAGAACATCCTATGCGGCCAGAGGAGTCTATGCGGTAAGAAGAGCTTATGCGGACATAGCCATGCTTCTTATTCAAAGTATTTCAATTTTATAAATTAAAAACTTTGAAGGGGGTCTTGTAGAAGCATGAAAAAGAACAAGAAAGTCCAGGCAGCTCAAACCAGGGGGAGTCTCATGCGGTTCAAGAATCTCTTAGAGCTTAATGCGGCTCAAAAATCCTTTAGAGCTTCATGCGGCTCAAAAGTTACTTAGAGCTTCATGCGGCTCAAAATCCTTTAGAGCTTCATGCGGCTCGAAAGTCCCCGATAGCTCCATACGGCTAGGAAAAAGCCACGTGGCCCTATGCGGTTCAAAAATAGGCCTCCACAACTGGCTCTAACAACTCTGTGCATGGCTCATTAAATGCTCTGACGCAATGCGGCTGCTCTGACACAAAGGATTGACAGCTATGACATAAAGGTAAAATGATGACACTGACATAATGTCGTGCTCCAAGAGAGATGAGAAAATCTTTTATAGCTGGCACGATCCACCAATTCCAAAGCTCTTTATGCGGATCGCTTCAAGGACGTCCATGCGGCTCTAACACGAGGCCACCCTCATGCAGCTCAGTTGTGGGGGTCACCCTTATGCGGTTCAGATGGGGGCCACCCTTATGCGGCTCGGTTGTGGGGGCCACCCTCATGCGGCTCAGTTGTGAGGCCACCCTCATGCGGCTCGATTGTGGGGACCATCCTCATGCGGCTCAGTTGTGAGGCCACCCTCATGCGGCTCGGTTGTGAGGCCACCCTCATGCAGCTCTGCCAGGATGCCCCATTCATGCGGCTCGCAGCATAATGGCAGTTGGGACACGTGGCAAAAGATTGACTAAGACTTATCCACTCGGATTTATAAATCATAATAATGCAGATTTATTGCAACCAACGCAATAGCCCAGATTGATTTCTAACAAACAAATCAAGGTTAATCTTAACCAATTCCAACCGCCCACTTTTCAAGGCACAGTTACTGCACACCCCACTCAGCAGAAACTCCTATAAATAGTATAGGATTATTTCTTTACACACAGACAGAGAAAAAAGCACGCATAGAGCAGAGAGAGCATCCCACAGAGCAATACGCAGAGAGAGAGAGCACTTCTTCGCCGGAGCCAAGGCCGCGTTCGATCGTCCAAGGAGTAAGGCAAAGTTGATATCACTTTCCCGAGCCTCTATCGTCACCCCCCAGAATCAAAAACTAAATAATTGTACTTAGATTGCTTTTCCTAGGTTTTGTTCCTAGGCTCTCTTTGTACGAGCGAGTTTGTATTATGAATCAAAGTTCAGTCCTCCCATAAAACTGTTCTGTTCTTAGATAATCAATGGCAAACAATCCTAGCTAATTTGACTATTAAAATGTTGATAATGTTTATTTCAGCATCCGGAGACTTTTGTATGTGTTGACTGATTGTGCTCTTTGAGTGGTATAATATTATCGATTTCCTAGCACAGGACCTCAGGTGAGTACATCTCTGATAGTTTTTGTATTTGATTATCTCTATACTTCTTGTATTTAATATTGTTTTACATTGATATTATGTTGATTCTTGACACGCTTGTCACACGAGATAGTAGTTATGGATTCTTGTATATTGTTCGTGACCAATATATTTTCGTGTTCGTGACATATTTGAATCCATGGGTACTAGCCGGACGAAGAAGTATATTAGTAGACATATAAACATACCCAGAAATATCCCCAAAATGTCTATTCTTGTCTGATAGCAGTCGCACAATTCACGTGCGGGGTGCCGGATTTATTCTTAACCGTTTACATGTCGAAAGTGTATTTCAAATCACTAGTTTGATATAGTCTTGCTACATTACAGTTTCTTGTTATTGCTCGTCTTGTGTGCTTTTACTCACATGATTTCTACCATAATTTCCTGTTTATCCCTTATCATGTATCTCAGTATTAGTACAGATTTATGGATTTCGTCATTTATTGATTCTGTCGTGAGGTTGTACTCGTTCCATTCCTGACTGGAAACCAACATTTTTCAGGTTTAGCCGCGATCACTCTTAGCACTGGAAAGGCATAGGTATGCTAAGGTCAACATAGATGGTGGAACTAGCTGTCTTTACTATTTTATGAGACCTTATATTTTCTTTAATTTTAAATATTATAAATGTTGTAATAAACTTAAAAAATGTGAATAAGCAATAACGTTTTTTTTGAGCAAATATTTCTTGCGGGCTTGACAGCGTTCTATTGCCGACTCTACGGCGTAGGCTGGCTTGGACAAGTCTCGTATCTGGAAAGCGGGTGCGGGTCATGACAAGTTTTTTGGGTGGCCCATGCAGGTCCACTTTTAAAAATTGTGCGAACTCGTGGTGGTACCATATTAGTCGTATACTGCGAGTCTGCGACTAGAGAATGCTCATTCATAACTTAGGTTAAATTGATTTAAGAGAATGACTAGGACTAGGAGTCACTTGTTCAAATTGACCGTGGGGGTAGTTAAGGTTGTCAGATAGGCCATACAATTTAGATAAGGAATTATTGAATTTAGATAGCTTGCCAGATCCCTATAGATACACTATTACTTTTGATATAACGATATGATCCAACGTCGGTATTCTACTCACTTGGTTAGTTAGGCTTTCCTAGATAAGGCTTTGATCTTGATAAACTGTTCAATTTTTTTTGCTCTATTAGATATAAACATCATATCATGAGTTAGAATTGCCTATTTAAATTCTATTTTGCTGTAAGGAACTGGTTTATAATTTCTGATTTTGCTATTCATATACGAATCTCGAGGTAGATCTGATTCAAAGTTTTCCCTTAACCATCTAGAATACGTATGAAATAAAGATTAGAATGTTATTACTTCGCTTGCCTTTCGATTTCCTCCCCGACCAGTCTTTTACTTTAAGGATAAAGACTTATAGGCAGATGTTTACGCTTCCTATCATAGTCAACTAGGTTGAATCTCTAGTAGCTCCTTGATGTTCTTAGGAATATAGTTGGAGTAATTTTAACGATTGCGACGGCTAGCCAGCAGTGCACTGGGGAGGCACGACCCATAGAGTCAAAATTATTTCAAGGAATCGTACGATATGGAACATTGCTAAAACTATATCCTCGTTGACCTCCTTAGATCTTGTGTCAATATAAGGTAGAGTATCTGATAGCATATCATATCTGAATCACGGAACCAAGGGTTTACCACAGCCAGAGTATACGGGCGAGACATAATTTTTGGTAAAATAACTTCAGACGTGATTACAAGTTTAGGATACTATAGAGGATAGGAAAATACCCTTTAAGTTCCCTAAGATCCAAAGCCAATACTAATAGAAGTTCTGAAAGTTCGGTAGCATGTCTCCCAACCTAGCATTTCGTGGTCTTGTGATCTATTGATGAGGTAATTGACTGACATTAATAGGTTTACCTAGAATATAGAATTTAGAGTTCCATAACCCAGTAGTCGACCAAGGCCTTATGGATAGGTAGATAGTAGGATGATTGTGTAAGCAATAACGCTAGGTAAGGTTTTGATTCTCTCAAAACTCGAACTACTTGTGCCTCTTTTCAAAAATCTTACGTATTTGACTACTTTGACCAATGTTGATATTACAGCCTAGTTTTGTAAGCTTACTCTTTTATCGAGCTTGATTCAAGACATATATTTATTGGGGACGCCTACTAACGTATTGTCTAATCAGAATCGATGTACTACGGTCTGATCAACCTTAGTCCCTCGGTTCGCTCTTCCTTTGATTAACCTACATGGATTGAGATGTAGATGTCTCTAGGATCTCATCTGCGACTGCATTGACAATTCCTCTCGAATTATACATTCGTCTTTGAATCACGAAATTGCATTCAGTAACATCCTTCTTGAACTCTTTATTGGTTTTGTCTTTCACTGATTTGGAAAGACGAAAGCTCGTAACTCATAGATAGATACAGAGTATCCCCATGGCTATGATAGTTGTATACGTAAGTGCTACCATCTGCCAGCTATGTGATTAGAATCTTGCCTTGAGTTACTCATTCTCCGTTCGACCCTCGAACTACTATTGGGACCTTCTAGCCATCTGAAATTGGAGAATGATTAGGGTTTTACCCTTAGTCAAAATATCAACCTAGGAGACTATCTATTCTCAAGAAACCAATTGTTGTAAGCCTCTAATTATTTGCTTGAAGCTTGCTTTAACTAGCAACCCTTAAGCCTTAACCCAACCTTTCTTCGACCAAAGCCTATAGTTTAGATGTGAGATGAATAGACAAAGGTAAGGATAGTATTTACCATGACTATGGTGGACACCCATCTCGAGATTGGTTTCCAACCAATATTACCCTAGTTGTGTAAATTATATTATTAAGACCTAACTAGTATGGGAACACCACAGTCACTAGCTTAGCCAATACCATAGCTTAAATACCTGTCATATTATGATTTACCAGTTATCAACAGCAATATATGATCCCTACAGCCCATACCACTATAACCCTTGTGACACTAGTCTGGCAGGCTTGACACAAATAGAAATTCACGACTCAGTTGTTAGAAATCTTTTCATATGATGTGCCTTAGAGTTGGTTACCCCGTTGATAACTCTTGTAAACTATGGACGAGTAGATCATTCTATTTATCGACCATGTGTCATTGTACACACTCGTTTTCCATTTATTGAGAAACGATCCTTGACTTGGCTTATATCTACCGTATCTCGTTACGCTGTGCCTTATTCTTTGTTAACAAGAGTCGAGGTATAATATCCGGACTTTGAATTCTTCTAACCTTATTATTCCTAAGACTATGTCCTAGCTTCTAAGGTGGGTAGACTGTAAGCCTTCTAAAATTTTAGGATATACGAGGATTATCAATTGATTAGAATAATTTCCATTAGGATGATAATTAGTGCCCCATGGACTCCCACTTTCCATTTAGATCATTTTGTGTCCCCGACCGTGTCATTAATATCTGAGCACGAGACCAACTTTTTATCTTCCAAAAATTTTATATGCAAGATCTAGACGAGTCTACCTTCATCTAGGTATACCATGTCCCACTCAAACACGTCCCTTGTATTCTATTTTTATGGTTCGACTTTCAGGTCAAAGGACTAGCTATAACCCTTACAATAATACCGGTATACTTCCCGACTTCCATTAGAGCCTAACTTCAACTTAATTCCTTCGACCGATATATGGTTATGATCTATTCGAAGTCCACGCTAAGCCACTAGTGTGCCCCACTTGAGACCTCATGTGCTACTTAAACACAAAAGTCACTGAAGGCACACTTTGGGCTTGAGGGACCTAGCTAACCAACTTGACTGGCAACTAGCTCAATCACTTGGGTTGAAACCTATTCTTGGTTACCCTAACTAGTAGAAACAGTTTTATCATTGGGATATTGTCCAGTCCATATAGATTGAAATCCAAGGTTCATCTAACCAACGAGTGATGTCCAATTAGGGAACCCATTAAGACCCGATAAAACCATTCCATGCATACCACCATATTTTGAACTATAAAAAAACTATTTGAAGTAGGTCCCTATACCTATTATGTAGTCGCCAGCCTTTAGAATATGAGAGGTCATTCATAACCAATATTCCATCTACCTGGAAGATGCGATACGATCTTGTTTTACATTTTATCCCTTGCTCGTGTTTAAATAACCATGAAAAAGATCCCAATCTTGATTTCTCAAATTCCGTCTATTTTGGAACCTTGTTTAGAATTTCGAGAATAGAACTTCTGTATTGCACGGATTGTAAGCTCCTCTAAGAAACAAAAGGTTCTTCGATTTAGCAAGTGACTGGACTAGAGCAGCCCAATCTAGCAAATAAGTCATGGTTCATAAACTTTTTTTCTATCTGCACCATTGGATACAGTTTATCGCTCTCGAAACTTCACATTGCTCTCGATTATTCTTCCTTATCTTCTGCCCTTCTTATTTCATAGCGACGAATAGTCATGCTTATTAGAATCTATCAATAATTCTTAGCCATTTGTGTAAATTTGTTCCTTGTTAAATTTTGGGTTGCTTGATAGATATGAGAGGATTGTAGGTGCCTTATGCCATAGATATCTATTGGTAGAAATTTTAGCAATTAGTTGGAAGATTATAAAGTTTTAGCGACAAGAGATTTGATGGAGTAGTGTGACCAAAGGTGGATAGAAGTCCTCAAGTATTCAGAGTTATAAAATGGCTAGGAGGAGTATACAAACTATTTCGAGGAATTAGAATTTAAGGAGATTAAGGTTAAGACAGACTTTCTTTTTGAATCTTAAGAATAGTTATGAATTAGAATTTCGAGGACAAAATTATTTTAAGGTGGATAGATTTGTAATTCCTCTTCCAAAAATTTTGAATTTTTTTATTTTTATTTATTTTATTTAAATGGTGATTTTTAGATTTTATAAATAATTAATTAGTTAATTATTACGGTAGATGATTTTAGTCATGGCTAGAAATTGGAGTACAAGGTGACTAGGAATTATGGCACGGATAGTGCAGTAGCGTGCTTTGACTAGTGTTTAGCCATGGTAAAGGAAAGCCGAGCAATATGATTATTCTAACTAGGAAAACCAGGCCAAGTTGCAACTTAACCCCTATAGAACGTTTTAATTATTAATTAATTATATTATTGAGTTTTAGGAAAACAAGTTGTGCCAAACTAGTCCAGATAGGACCCAAACCAAGCCCAAGCCTATGTAGACATACTTTCAGGTGTGTACAAATATTTCCTAACTTTTTTGGGTGGACTTAATATTATTTTCTAAATATTTGGCTATTCATACAAAATGGGTATTATTAATATTTAAATAGGGTTTTAGAATATTGGTACAATTTTCTAGGGCCAAAAATGTTCACCGGAACTCTTTTGGTTATTTTAGTGGGATATTGGTATTATTATTATTATATGGTTATTATTGTAATTGTTCGTAAATAATGTCAATAGCATCCATTTATTTGATTATTCATTAGCAAATGAATTATATATAATATCATTATTTATAATAATATTCTACTTTGGAATTACGATAGCATTTTCTAAATATAATTGCCTAGATTTTATGTTGGTTTATAGCGTAAATGTACAAATGGTATTCAATATACATTGGATCGTATATTGCTATATACATATTTCGTGTTTATTTAATGGTCTATTTATTATTTTTATAAATCAATAATTGTTATATTTAATTATATATTATGATGTACAATTTATACGCATATACCATTATATATGTGCATGTATGTATAAATATATATCATATACTGTGTGTGTGTGTTTGTAAATATAAATATATATATATGTGAGTATATGTATGTAAATATAAATATATATAATATATGTGCGTATGTGTATATGTATGAACGTATATATATATATACACACATATACGTATACATACTACTATATACGTTCATACATATATATACACATATTATACACACATATACCAACAATGGACACCGTTTTGACCTGAAATTACCGTTTTGCCCCTATGTCCAGAATTGGACTTAAGGATAGGCAATTCTAGCTAATTTGACTATTCTAAAAACGTTGGTAATGTTTATTTCAGCATCCGGAGACTTCTGCATGTGTTGACTGATTGTGGCTCTTTGAATGGTATAGTATTATCGGTTTTCCCAGCACACATCTCTGATAGTTTTGTATTTGATTATCTCTAAACTTGTATTTGATACTATTTTAAATTGATATCATGTTGATTCTTGACACGCTTGTCACACGAGATAGTAGTTATGGATTCTGTATGTTGTTCGTGACCAATATATTTTCGTGTTCGTGCCTGTTTGAATCCATTGGTACTAGCCGGGCAGGGAAGTACATTAGTAGACATGTAAACATATCCAGAATATCTCCAAAATGTCTATTTTTGCCTGATAGCAGTCGCACAATTCACGTACGGGTGCTAGATTTTCCTTAGCCGTTACATGTCAAAAGTGTATTTCAAATCACTTTAGATATAGTCTTGCTACATTACAGTTCTTGTCATTGCTCGTCTTGTGTACCATGTCTTTCTGCTTTTACTCGCATGATTCCTACCATGATTTCCTGTTTATCCCTTATCATGTATCTCAGTATTAGTACAATTTATGGATTTTGTCATTTATTGATTTTGTTGTGAGATTTTACTCGTTCCATTCCTGACTGAAAACCAACATTTTTCAGGTTTAGCCGCGACCACTCTTAGCACTGAAAGGCATGGGTATGCTGAGGTCAACCTAGATGGTGGAACTAGCTGTCTTTACTATTTTGTGAGACCTTATATTTTCTTTAATTTTAAATATTGTAAATGTTGTAATAAACTTAGAAATGTGAATGAGCAATAAGTTTTTTTGAGCAATATTTCTTGCGGGCTTGACAGCGTTCTACTGCCGACTCTGCGGCGTAGGCTGGCTTGCACACGTCTCGTATCCGAAAAGCGGATACGGGTCTGACAGTAAGCCCATGGCTCGTTTCTTGACCACGTAGAGGGAGTTAATAGAAGACTTGCAGAAGCTTGGAATAGAAGTCGTATTGACCGGAGCTGATGGCGTACTAGCCAATCTTCAAGTATAATCATCGCTAGTAGAGAAAATCAAGACGACATTACCCACATACGCTAGATTCCGATGACTTAGAGAAAGGACCGAAGCAGAGAGCAGACGGGGTTGAGGATTCATCCGATGGGACATTAATGTGGTGATCGTCTGTATATTCCAAACGAAGAGCTTCGGCAAGAATTGATGGCCGAGGCACATAGCTCGATCTACTTTATACACCATGGTGGAACCAAGATGTACTGGGACTTGCGGCACACTATTGGTGGAACGGAATGAGGCAGATGATAGCTCATTTCGTGGCCAAGTATTTGGTATGCCAACAAGTGAAGGCAAGGTAGTAGAGGTCAGCTGGATTATTGCAACCGCTTTCCATTCGAGTGAAAGTGAAAGCACATTACCAGATTTCGTCACGAGATTTCCTCGGAGTCCTAGTGGACGTGATGCCGTATAGGTGAAAGGATGGGCTTACTAAGTCTGCCCACTTCTTGCCTTTTAGAGTGGGCCAGTCTACGAAAGTCTTAGCTGACATACGTGAAGTAAAGTGAAGTAAATAGTGAAGCTACACGGTATTCCAGCTAGCATCGTGTCGGACCGGGACTCAAGATCACCTATCACTTTTGGAGAAGCATACAAGAAAGCTTAGGCACCCGTCTGAAGTTTAGCACATCATAACACCTATAGACCGATGGACAGTTAGAGCGTACTATTCCAACACTAGAAAATATGTTGAGAGCGTATATGTTCGACTTTGGCTGATCATGGGAAGACCACCTCCATCTTGTGGAGTTTTCTTATAACAATAGCTATGAAGCGAGCATTCAGATGGTGCCGTTTGAAGCATTGTATGGTAGGAAGTGTCGGTCTTTTGTTTGTTGGAGTGATGTAGGAGAAGATAAATATTGGGTCCCGAATTGGTCGGCACAGTAGAAAAGGTAAAAAAGATATAAGGCCACCTGCGAGCAGCGCATGATAGACAGAAGTAGTGGACAGATCATCATCGTCGACCTTTGGAGTTCAAAAAAGGCGACCATGTTTTTTGAAGGTACAATTCGATTCGGGGATGTGGCAAGTTGAGTCCAAGATACATTGATCAATATGGAACGAGTTGGAGAAGTTACCTACAGATTGTTATTACTACCGTCACTAGAGGGAGTACACGATGTTCCATGTATCCCAATTGAGAAGATACATGGCAGATAGTAGTCATGTGCTTGATCACTCCGAGATTAACGTAGGACCGAGCTGTCATACCAAGAGAAACCAGTAGGGATCCTTGATCATCGAGTGAAGGAGTTGCGGAATCAATCTATCACATTGGTTCGCGTAGCATGGAAGCATCACTCGCCAGAAGAG
>JANAVB010010936.1:7500-137500 GCA_029216955.1 Iris pallida
TAGAGCCTAATTCTTCCTTCTATTGGTAGTCTTTGTCCATAGGTGAATTCCTAAGGGTTAACTTAAACAATTATGGGCTAATTAGAGAGGAAATTGCGATGTGTACCTATTGGGAGATGGATTTCCAATGCAAAGCCAAATGGACACGATCTCTTAAAAATTGGCCTCCTCTTCTAGTGCTCATATCCACCTAGCTCCTAGGCTCCTTCAAATGATGAGAATTAAGAGAATTAGTGTGAAATTATGAGGAATTAGTGGAGGGATGGATCAATTTGGGGAAGAACACCAAAATGAAATAAAATGGCACAAAATAAAATGAAGAGAGAGAGAGAGAGAGAGAGAGAGAGAGAGAGAGAGAGAGAGTACTCCCTCCTCTTATGGCCGGCCACATGCTAGGTCATTTCATGCCAATGCAAGATGTCTAATATGCCCTTTAAGCTTGTCAAAAAGCTAATTAAAGCATGAAAGCCTCTAATCCTATTTTGGTAATTAAACTAATCTTTATTTAATAAATGGAATGACTAATTTGGTCTAATTGGGCATAGTCCAAAGTGTTGGTCCATGTATTATGTTATTCTAATTGTTGGACTATAGTGTCATTTCTAGTCTAATTGGTCCACTAACACAAGTCTAACAAATAGGCTAGTCCACTAACCATAATAACTAACACATAATAAATAAATAAATAAATATGCACAATATATATAATATGAATTGACAAAATTATCCCTGTTTGGAAAAGTGGTAGTGACAAGTCTACCCCCTTAAATAATTTTGTCCTTGAAATTAAAAGAAAAAACTATCACAGGAACAGAATCATAAAAAAAGAAGATCAATACTTCAAGACTCGAAGAGATAAGGGTATCGTTTGCGCATGGCCTCCTCCCTCCCCTAAGTAGACTCACCCAAAGGATGACGCCTCCATGTGAGGTGAACCAAGGGAATAACCTGGTTTCAGAGCACCTTCTCTCGACAATTCAGAATCTCAACTGGCTGCTCCGGGTAGCTGAGAGTCGGGCCCACCTCTATCTCGGAGTGGTCCAGTACGTGATTAGGATTCGCCACTTACCGTCTCAGCTGTGACATGTAGAACATGTTTTAAACTCTCACTAGCGTAGGTGACAAGTCTAGTCGGTAGGCTACTGCACCGACCCTATCAAGGATACTGAAAGGTCCAAAAAATTGTGGACTAAGCTTTCCGCCTCCACAAAAGTGAATCGTACCCTGTATCGAAGAAATCCTCAGAAATACCAGATCGTGAACCTATCACAAAATAAAATCCTAAAACTTAATCTATAATAAACAACCACAATCAAACACAAACACCAAAATCTAAACTATACCTCAATCTTTAAAGGTCTCCAGTAGCTATCGGCCCAATGCCACTGTCCATCATGTGGCACCCAAAGTCTATCTCTAATCAGCTTAACCTTTTTTGCTGTTTTCGTAACCATCTTTGGCCTTAGCAAAGCTCTCTCACCAACATCAACCGAAGACAAGGGAGTGCGACACCTCCGACCATATAGAGCCTCAAATGGTGACATCTCTATACTGGCCTGGTACATGTTGTTGTAAGCAAACTCTGCCAAATGGAGATGTTCCTCCCAAGTTCTCCAAAAATATATTACATAGGTACGAAACATATTCTCGAGAGTTTGAATAGTCCTCTCTGACTACCCATCTGTCTGAGGGTGATATACGGTACTAAACTTGAGCTGAGTACCAAAGCTAGCCTGTAAACTCCTCTAGAAGTAAGAAATGAAATGACTACCCCGATCTGAGACTATGCTCACAGGAACCCCGTACAACCTGACGATCTGCCTCACATACATTTCTGCCAGCTTCTTCGTAGAGAAACCCACCTTAAAAGGCAAAAAATGGACCGATTTGGTCAACCTGTCAACGATGACCCAAATCGTGTCTTTCCTTCCTGGAGATCGTGGAAGACCGGACACAAAATCCATAGTAATATGTTCCTACTTCCACTCTGGAATGGGTAATGGCTGAAGCAATCCACCTCGCCTCTGCCTCTCTGCTTTCACCTGTTGGCACACTAAGCATTTGGATACAAACTGTGCCACCTCCCGCTTCATGCCATACCACCACACGTGCTCCCTCAGATCCCTATACATCTTGTTGGCACCAGGATGCATAGAATACTGAGAGCGATGCACTTCCTGAAGAACATCCTCATGTAGCTCCCCACCAGGCACAAATAATCTAGCTCCGTTCCTCAAGGAACCATCCTCAGCAATAGTGAAATCATCCAACAATACTGCCTTAACCTGCTCTCTGATGCTCCTCAGAGTCACATCTATTGGCCCATTGGTTAATGATCACACCTAATTTTGACAATCAACGTCAACTTTGGTCGATATACAAAATACATATATTGCTACAGATTTACAGGTTTCAAGTCAGAAGAATGATGCATCCTAAATCTGCATCCTACTACTATAAAGTACAAACATCGCATTGTCATCAAGAACCCAAAGCATTAGAATCAAGATCAAGTCTTTTTCATATTTCTTCTATAATTTTATTTTTATTGAGTCTAGAAAGAATATCTAAGATCGATCAGGATCGGGACTAGCTTAGGATTTATCAGTCCACAAAAATTATAGCCTATCTATCCACAAATACGTATCCAAAAAATCCACTATCAAAAAGCCTAAAACCTAACCAAAGTTAGCCTAAACTGTTCTGTCCTGACCCTGGCAGAACTCGGCCCAAGTTCGGCTAAAGTTCGGTCTAGGTCAGTTTCAAATTTGATTTTGTATTCCCTCTAAATCTGTATACAACGTTCAAATGCGAGATTTCTGCATTCGAACTCTGCCCGAATTCGGTCTACAAAAATACTATAAATAAAGAAGAACTTTTCCATTTCCAAATCACTCATTCTTTTTCTTCTCTATTCATTTTTGAGTGTTTTCTACGAGCTATACTTTCAAATCAAGCCTATACTACTCTTAGCCAAGCTAGTATAGTTTCTGTTTAATCTAGAGTTTGGTGTTGAAGAGTTGTATCGGAGGCTGTATTTAGAATACATTCCAGTTTTCAAATTACCATCTGGAGTTGGTCGTGCGCTCGTCGCCAAGCACGGTGTTGTAGGAGACTGTAAGCTCTCAATTAGCTTGTGCCATAGTGGATTAACATCAAGCAAGAGTACTCGAGACTGGACTAGTCCTCTCAGAGGGAAACCAATTATATCGCTGTGTTATCGAGTTTGATCTTCTTGACTCTTACTTTACTACAATCTATTTACTATTATTTACCTGCCATAGTATATAGTTCTAATTTTTTAATTGGCAATATTTTTTGCTGTACATGCACACACTCTATTTACCCCGTTTAGAGGTGTTCAACGGTCCTACAATTGGTATCAGAGCAGGTTTTACATATACATAACCATCTAGAGAGTATATATTTATGCAGCCGTTAAATCTATATTCAACGGTGAAGGACAATCCACAAATAGACCCCCACTATTTAATAAAACAAATTATACCTACTAGAAAACACGAATGAGTTACTTTCTAAAGTCACTGGACTTCAATCTTTGGTCGATAGTTATAGATGGTTATAAGAAACTGTCTAGAACAATAATTGATGGAGTATTAGTAGACAAGCTACATGACAAATACACTAGGCATGAGAAGATACAGGCTAGCCTAGATGCACGAGCCATCAATGCACTATTTTGTGCAATTAAAAAAATGAGTTTAATCGCGTATCATGAAGGATCTAATGAAATTTAGAGACTTCTTGAGATAACTCATAAAGGAACTTTCCGAGTAAAAGAATCTAAAATAAGTAGATTGACACAGGAATACGAGTCTTTCAAGATGAAACCCGGTGAGTTAATTACATATGTTCACTCGTTTTCTTGATATTACTAATCCTCTACAATCTCTTGGTAAGGACTAAAGTAATCATGAGAAGATCAGGAAGGTACTACGGACTCTAAAAAATAAATGGAACCCGAAGGCCACCGTAATCATAGAAGAAAACGACCTCACAATGGGCAAGCTCATGACCCATGAGCTAGACTTGCAAGAATTTGAAGAAGCAACTCTCAAAGAAAAATCAATTGCCTTCAAAGCTCAAGCCAAAAGAACAATGACTCAGACGAAGAAGATTCCGATGGTGATGAACAGGCCTTGCTGGTCAAAAACTTTAGAAAGTTCTTAAAGTTTGAGCGATCAAACTGAAAGAAGAAGGACATCCACGAAAGCAACAAAGAAGAAACTATCTGCTTCGGATGTAAGAAGTCAGGATATATAAAAAAGGACTATCCACTATCAAAGAAAAGCAGTCAATAAGACCGATCGAGATCAAGCAGAAAAATACAACTAGTCGAAAGTACGCTAATACCTGCATCTGGCATGAAAGTGAGGCCAATGAGTCAGAAGAGGAGGACAGACCCAGCAGCAGTACAAATGTCTGTCTAATAGCATACGAAAAGGTATATGAGAACCCTCTTTATGATGAATTTACTTTCAATGAGTTAGAAAATGCCTTTAGCAAATTACTTGAAGAGCACAGAAATGTGTTAGACAAGTATAAGAAATATCGTAAAGAGATTAAGGCACACACAACCGAAGTAACTAGATTATCTAATCTTATTGAAGACATTAAAGAGACATCTATTACCGGTAACATGGAAGAGATAGCTAAAATTAAATTTGACTATCATGAGGCTATCTTTACCATAGAGAAGAAAGAAAGAGACTATGTTAAGGTGCAAGAACTTTATGACATAGAGAAGAAGAGACACCTGGTCACTGAGCAAAGACTCACAGATATGACTGCCTAAGGTTAGTCCTAATACCAAGCATATACCACAAAGGACTAAACCAAAAAAGTACATAGGCAACATGTTTCTCACAATCATGCTTTCATATATAGGTTTCCAAGAAAGACACACAAGAAATTTGTCAACATAGAAACCAAGAACACAATTTCAAAAATTACATGCACATACTGTGGTGCACACGGGCACATATCACAGTACTTTAGAGCTAGAAAGCTAGTTGACACAAATATACTTGCTTGGATTCCTAAGACCAGTCATAATGGACCCTTGAAGAAATGGATACCAAAGGTTACATCTACTCATTTTGTAGGTTGATCCTCAACCCTCTCATGCTAAAAGCAAGTCGATACTCGATAGCGGATATTCGTAGCACATGACAAGTGATATATTCTTATTCGTTACGCTATCGATGAAGAGAGAAGGATATATTTCCTTTGGCAATAATCTTTGAGGTAATATTATAGGAATATGTACTGTTGGTATGTCTCCCTACCCAGAAATAAAAGACATTTGTCTAGTCACAGAATTGAAACATAACCTATTGAGCATAAGTTATTTGGCAGATAATGGTTATGGCATCAGTTTTGTAAAAGATAAATTTTTTATTTACGAGATGTTTACTGGGAATCCCGTATATAAAGGGATCAGGGAAGACAATATTTATGTTTTCTTACTACAACGTACTAACAGTGCAGGTAAGTGCCTAGTAGTCAATCAGGATAAAAGCTGGCTATGGCACATAAGGCTAGGACATGCAAATATGGATACTATCTCAAGGCTATGCACTAAAAAGCTAGTAAAAGGACTTCCAAAAATTTCCTTCAAGAGAGATATGGTATGTTCGGACGGTAAAAAGAACAAGGCAACTAGGTCATCCTTTAAATCCATCAACGCTGTAAGCATTTCTAGACCTTTGTAGTTAATTCATATAGATTTATTTGGTCCTAGTCGAGGCGCTAGTCTTGGCGCAAAACTCTACGCTTTTGTTTTAGTTGATGATTTCTTTCGTTATACTTGGGTGTACTTTTTATCAAACAAAAGTGATGCTATTTTTGAATTTCAAGTATTTTACAAAAAGGTACAAAACGAAAAAGGCTTCATGATTACTCAAATCTGAAGTGATCGTGGTGGTGAATTCAAAATACTAATTTCAAAAAGTTTTGTGATGATAATGGATATTAACATTAGTTTTCTTGTCCTAGAACTCCTCGACAAAATG
This sequence comes from Iris pallida, assembly GCA_029216955.1. NCBI lineage: Eukaryota > Viridiplantae > Streptophyta > Magnoliopsida > Asparagales > Iridaceae > Iris > Iris pallida. Next base: position 13,536 of record JANAVB010010936.1, read on the forward strand.
GTATTATGGAGCGAAAGAATCGTACTCTAAGCGATATGGCTAGAGTCATGCTGAATCAGCATAATCTTTCTAAATATTTTGGGCAGAAGCTGTGAGTATAGCCTGTCACGACCCGCACCCTAGAGTAAGGGCAGGAGAAGTGGGTACATCCAACCTACGCTGCAGTGTCGGCGGTAGAACACTGTCCTAGGTCACAACATCTAACAATATAAGGTACCTGTACAGTATATACACTCCGAGTGGAGGTGATAATACAGAATACAGTCTCAATCACATCTAAGGCAGAAAATAGAACGATATCATAAATATGAAAATCTCAAAGGAAGTACAAACAGAAAGGAAAATAAGTCTGAGTGTCTACACGACATAATAACAGATATAATACAACTCAATCCCAAATGACAACATAAGTAAGATAAAGCCTAACTAAACTAGTCTAGGCAGTAGGGGTGATAACATCAGCTAGAGCTGGGTCCTCCTGAGAGTCCAACTCGCAAGTGTCGTCTAGGGCTGCTCCATAATAGGTAGTACAGTAAGCCTCATCCTCTGGGTCCTCCTGAGAGTCCAACTCGCAAGTGTCGTCTAGGGCTGCTCCATAATAGGTAGTACAGTAAGCCTCATCCTCATCCTCTGTAATATATCAACAGGTCCAGTCAGAACATAAGCGAGCACAATACATCTCACGCAGTTCATATCATGTCAGAGGAAAATAAACATGCAATAGAGTACGATATATGAATAACTGAAGGAAAGTACATGAAGTAAAAGAGATAGCTGTAGTGTAAATATCTACTATAAGTAGAGAACTATCAGTGACTAGTGAATCAGAGTACAAGCTAGACATGTGAACAGGTGGAGGTGATTCAAGATAGGTGATTCATGATTATACTACTGGAAATTATTCACATGCTATTTCTACTCCCCCAGCCCCAATCAATACACAAGGATCCAGACATGTTACGTTAAGATTCAAGATTTCACTGCCTCCGAGATGAGAGCACACGTAAAATTAATTCATGGGGGCTCTACGAACATGAGATTACATGAATCCAGAGTGAGCATGAATAGTAAAGCATGATGATACATGATGTAAGTGAAACGCACAAGACATGAAGTACCTGATGCTCCTGAGGGGAATAACATCTCATGAAACGATCCATATAGTACCAATCCGTGTTACCAACGTGATAGCATACAAGTAAAGTAAATCTAGAGCAGGAATATAAGTTCTAGCAAGTATGAAACGGTCAGAGAATGTACTCGCCTGATATCCTGAGTATCTAGTAAGTGTAGATGTCCAGGCAGAGTAGATGAGTCCTATTTAGAGCAACACAGGTCACAATGTGTTTAACATAAGGTAAATGAAGTTTGTAATACGATCTACATGATTTTTAGGTCATTCTAGGTCAAAGTCAAACTTGGTCAACTCTGGGTCAACCAAAGTCAACATCTAGTCAAATTGGGTCAACTCTAGGGTTGGGTCAACAATGGTCAACTAGTCTAGGTTAGTCAATTCTAGGTCTAAACAAACTAAGTATATGCAAATCAAGTATCCAAGATAGCTACTAACTCATAGCCTAAGTCACTTGCTAAACCAAGCACAAAACTAAACCATAAGCTAACAAGGCACACAAACTTAGTCATATAATGTATATATATTATTCACATTCACATATTCATATACATAGATATATATAGGAATGCTATATATATAGGCACATACATATATATATATATATATATATATATATATATATATATATATATATATATATATATATATATATATATATATATATATATATATATATATATATATATATATATAGAAAGAGAGGTAAAAGAGTAAGTGAGTATGTGTGTGTTTGGCATGTGTGTGAAAGGATATGTGTTAATGTTCTCAGATTTAGTGATAGGTAGGTGTATGTGACATGGGATACATGGTGTCAAAGGGTGTATGAATGCATGTGTGTAAAAGGTTATAGGTTAACTCAGTTTATAGAAATGCATACATACATACTTACATTGCATACATGCATACATACATATCATGTATACATACATACATAGATGTATACATACATATTTGAATACATTATATACTTGCATACATTATATTCATATATGCATACTCTACATTATATTACATTCATTCCTGCATACATGCATACATATAATATATGCATACAAATGCATATATTTAACTCAAAATATATGTGAATACATACATTACATTACCTTAACACACACACACACACACACACACACACACACACACACACACACACACACACACACATATATATATATACATATATATATATATATATATATATATATATATATATATATATATATAAAATATATATATATATATATATATATATATATATATCATTCATTCATATCCCATATACATGCATACTTCAGTTCATGCATTATATCCATTCACATATCATTAAGTTGCATGCATATACTTATTTTCATTACATATATGTCATTCATGCATATTACATACTTACATGTATCTATACATTATATACATTGTATACAACATGTAAAAATAGAAGAGAAAAAAGGGGAAAACTGAAATGGAAAGGGAAGGAAAGGAAAATGTAAGGAAAAGAAAAAACAATGGATATATACATGCTTGTATCATATATTCTACATTACCATACATGCTATCATTATATATTACATTACATTATTTATACATTATGCATTCATATCTATCATTATATGTATACCTTGCATTCATATCTAGCATTCATTTATATACTTTCATGCATAAATTGTATATCATTCTTTCATTCATGCATTTATGTATTGCTTACATACATTATATTAATTGCATTCTTATATGCTTGCATTCAACCATATATATACATTAATGTAAAGAGAATATATATCATATATATATTATTTTATTCATCTAATATATCATGCATTATATACTCTATATTCATTTAATATCCATACTACATAGGCTCATAAGTTACACAAAATGCATATATCGTATAGTCACTCTTCTACTTAAAACCAATATTGTACCAATTGGGTCTTCATTAAATTCTAGGATTAAAGTATGTCGTAGCCCTTTGTGTTAGCTTTCCGAAACTTTAAATGGATCGCATTTTCGTGTCCGGAGGCTCCCGAAATCACAAAAATACCGAAACACGTTCGTCTTTCGTACAGCTAACACTCAAATAATTATACAGAAAGTTTCATAACGAATTTGGCTTATTAAAATATATATTTGGAAAGCTAACTTCGATACGGTTCTTTTAAAAAATGGGAGATAAATCGGAGTTCTAAGCTAAAAGTTATGACATTTCTAAGTTGCTTTGGTTAATAAAAACGTGGATGAAAATTATGACGAATTTGGGTTGGACAAGATACTTGGATACCAACATAGGTATCCAAATGAAACTCATTCTAACCATCCTAACTAAGATTAATCCACTCTCTAACCATTCTAAAACCGAATTTAAATATCTATTTAAACTATTATCATACATACATACACATGGGGTGTCCTAATTTGGGATCTATCAAGTAGGACACAAGACACACCTATAACATCCTCAAATGGACTCCAAATGGTCTCAAAATTGAATCTAAAGGGGACACATGCATGGGGGTAGATCCTTTGGATTCAAAACTAATTAATATACAAAAGAAATCAAGTTAGAAGATAGGTTTTACCTATTGGGAGTGGAATCCCAATGAAAATCTTTAGGACACGGCTCCGATACGAAGATCTATCTAAAAGGACACCTCCCTTTGCACCTTGTCCAAATTCTTGGATAGAATCCTTCCTTGATGGTGTGGGATGGATTAGGAGAAGTTTGGATGGAGGAATGTGAGGGAAAGGAAATCAAATCAAAGAGAGAAGCTCTCTAATTTGGGGAAGAACACTTAGGGTTCTATGTAGAGGTAAAAAGAGGCAAGAGTTTTCTTAAGGATTCTTTATAGGAAGGGAGGGGCACTTGATGGCTGGTCATTAGATGAATTAGGGTTAGTTTTTCATGTAGATGAGTGGCTAGGAGTTGTCCACCCAATTCTAAGCCTTCCTATTGGTTCAACTAGTCATAAGGCTTTCTTTTTCACAAATATCCTAAGGGGTAAATATCCTACTATGAAATATCTAGATATTGCTAATCTAACTTAACCATTAAGTCTCTAACCTTCTAAATAAACCTCCATGAGCATCATTAACATCTAGGTTTAGTCAAAACTTGGTTAGTCTCTAACAATTCAATTAGCACAATACTAATTAATCAAAATTTATTTTCATTAATAAGTCAAAAATGACCAAAATACCCTTAGGCTAAAAAAGTCACAACTAGTCATCCTAATCACATGGTTAGGTCCCCATGGTCATGGTTAGTCTCTAGGTCATGCAGTCTCTAGGGTTACACTAGTTAACCATCAAAATCATAATTCAACATTTTAAATAGTTTTAAAATAATTAAAAATCACCAAAAATTATAACATGGTTTAAATATCATTATTAAATGATTATAATTACAAAATTTCAAAATTACCCTCATTTTAGAAAAGTGGGTGTTACAAGTCTACCCTCCTTAGAAGAATTTCGTCCTCGAAATTAAGATGATTGTACTTCTTCTAGAGTCTCGTCCCCAACAATTAAGGTCTCAGAACTTACCTAAATCATACAATTTAAAAGAATGGCATACAGGGTCATGGCATATGGTGGCAGTTGAAGGTCTCATCAAGGTATACTAGTCATGCTAAACCAAAACGGTCATAGGGTATCAAAATATACAAGCAATCTGGGGTGCTAAACTGGAAAAGTTACAGAAACAACAAATCATCAAGGCTGTAAGGCAGTCTACCATCCTATATAAAAACTGGTAATTATCAAAAATAAAATAATAATAACTAGTAATTATCTATAAAGGGATACTATTCAAAGAAAAATCAAAATCAAAAGTTTAAGAACGAAAGTCAAATAGCATTGAAATCCAATCACAATATATATTAAGAAAATTTAGTCTCGATACGACCTAAGTAGATCAATTCTGGGTAATCAAGATTTAGACAATATGGAAGACAAGGTCATCGAAGTCTGAGCACGAGCATACAAGGATGGAGATTCAGGTCACAATTAAATTTAATTCAATTGAGTATGACCCAAGACATTAATATGATAAGAAAAGATGATCAAAGTCGACTGGGCGTGATTAAGGGAGCTAGGATTCATTGATATTGAAAATTTTTAAAGGGTAATTCAAAGATATAGAATAAGTCAAATTTCTCCTTTTAAAGGGAAAATAAGAGAAAAGATTTCATAGGAAAGTCAAGTTAATCATCTCTCTCTGATACTATCAAGTTTATCATTTGCCAATCATATTTTTATCTCATAAGTCCCAATATAAAAATCAACCTTTGTATGACTACCATCAAAATTATACCCTTCCGTCATAAAGATTTGACCTTGTCATGATCACCATAGGCTAAATTTCTAAGTTCCGAAACATTATTCATGAAGCATACCCTTCTTACTAGGAATCAAAACTGACTACTTAACCATCATAAATCTAAATTCTTCCACCTTGTCCTGAATTGGATCCGAAGCCTCTAAATCAAGTTTTATGTAATCCTTGAACTTATTCAATTTACTCTCCTTATATTATTTAAATTTAAACCCACTAGGCCTTACAAAACTTATTCTTCATTATAAATTCAACCTTCATATTTCCTTCAACGTACACCTTCAATATTATTCTCTTGAAATTTAAAATTTTCACAAAATCGCTGTATTTTATATAATTCAAAATCCTTGCGTTCTTTCTGTTTCTAGCCATTTCTTACAATATCTTATTCAATTTCATATCATCATTGCATATAGTTAAAATTTCTTCTTTATTACTAAATTCCTAAATTTAACATCATAGCCTTAAAATGTAATGTCCCAAGAATCAATAACCAAAATTTATCCAAGTTCTCGAAACTAAGTTGACCTCGAATATCCTCATCAGTTATGAAATACATCTATGAATTATTCATACCCAAAAGATTTCTCTAAGTATGATTGTTGCTAAATTCATAATATAACTCTCTTAATTTCATCCTCAAATTCAGTCGCATCTCTATCCCAAACCTATATCAAGGTCCATCATATTATACCCCTAGCAAGATTATCACAAGATAACAAATTAAGTCTTTTCCGAGTTAGATGATTTACGTTACTTCCTCGACCTTTCGAAGGTGAAAAGATATGGAGATTCAAGGATTTTAAAGTATAGCTGACAGAATTAGATACGAGACAGGTGATTGATGTAATCAGGACAGTTTTATTTTTTTTACAAAAAAATGGTAATACAAGAAATAATGGCAAGAAAGAAATAATGATAAAATCTGTTCTTTATCAACTGTTAAAAAGAAATGAACCGATTTAAGATAAAATCTGATATCATACACGTCTTCCTGAAATTATGTTGTCAAAATTTCGCCACGCCAGTAAGCATAGCTGCAATAAACAATAGAGTCCATAACGAAGGTATACACGCTATAGTCATGTTATCTAGAATTCTTACCACGCCACCCGGTATGACTGCAAGAAAATCTAGATTTCATAACTAGGATAAGTATATCTAAATCAGGCTCTATGTCCTTGTCATGCTAGCAAATATGACTGCGATAAATTCTAAAGTTCATAAATAAAGTAGACTTTTATCTTTCTCACTATCCTTATTAAGTATGTTATCATGTTATACCTTAATTACAAAAAGATGTATATATATATATATATATATATATATATATATATATATATATATATAAAAATACAAACTCAAATTCACCAACTAACATCAAGATTCAAAATTCAACAATAATCCATCAAAATCAAATTCAATAATAGGAAGTAAGGGTGAATCAAATCAAGGGAAAAAGAGATTTCAAATCGAAGTAAAAATAAGATTCTCAAGGGTCATCCCAGGAATCTCTCAAGAAATTCTAACAGTGATTGAGTATCCTCTCATTCTAATACCTATTTCTTATCTTTAATCGCAGGTGCGCAGCAGTACAACTAATCGTCGTACTACCATGACTTCGCACAAATACGAATCTCGACCTGCATGGGCCACCACTAAAAACGTGTCACGACCCGCACCCTAGAGTAAGGGTACGAGAAGTGGGTACGTCTAGCCTACGTCGCAGTATCGGTGGTAGAACGCTGTCCTAGGTCACAACATCTAACAATATAAGGTACCTGTACAGTATATACACTCCGAGTGGAGGTGACAATACAAAATACAGTCTCAATCACATCTAAGGCAGAAAATAGAACGATATCATAAATATGAAAATCTCAAAGGAAGTACAAACAGAAAGGAAAATAAGTCTAAGTGTCTACACGATACAATAATAGACATAATACAACTCAATCCCAAATGACAACATAAGTAAGATAAAGCCTAACTAAACTAGTCTAGGCAGTACGGATGATAACATCAGATAGAGCTGGGTCCTCCTGAGAGTCCAACTCGTAAGTGTCGTCTAGGACTGCTCTATAATAGGTAGTGCAGTAAGCCTCATCTCATCCTCTGTAATATATCAACAGGTCCAGTCAGAACAGGAGCGAGCACAATACATCTCACACAGTTCATATTATGTCAGAAGAAAATAAACATGCAATAGAGTGTGATATATGAATAACTGAAGGAAAATACATGAAGTAAAAGAGATAGCTGTAATGTAAATATCTACTATAAGTAGAGAACTATCAGTGACTAGTGAATCAGAGTACAAGCTAGACATGTGAACAGGTGGAGGTGATTCAAGAGAGGTGATTCATGATTATACTACTTGGAATTATTCACATGCTATTTCTACTCCCCCAGCCCCAATCAATACACAAGGATCCATACATGTTACGTTAAGATTCAAGATTTCACTGTCTCCGAGATGAGAGCACACGTGAAATTGATTCATGGGGGCTCTGCGAACATGAGAGTACATGAATCCAGAGTGAGCATGAATAGTGAAGCATGATGATACATGATGTAAGTGAAACGCACAAGACATGAAGTACCTGATGCTCCTGAGGAGGATAACATCTCATGAAACGATCCATATAGTACCAATCCGTGTTACCAACGTGACAGCATACAAGTAAAGTAAATCTAGAGCAGGAATATTAGTTCTATCAAGTATGAAACGGTCACAGAATGTACTCGCCTGATATCCTGAGTATCTGGTAAGTATAGATGTTCAGGCAGAGTAGATGAGTCCTATTTAGATCAACACAGGTCACAATATGTTTAACATAAGGTAAATGAAGTTTGTAATGCGATCTACATGATTTTTAGGTCATTCTAGGTCAAAGTCAAACTTGGTCAACTCTGGGTCAACCAAAGTCAACATCTAGTCAAACTGGGTCAACTCTAGGGTTGGGTCAACAATGGTCAACTAGTCTAGGTTAGTCAATTCTAGGTCTAAACAAACTAAGTATATGCAAATCAAGTATCCAAGATAGCTACTAACTCATAGCCTAAGTCACTTGCTAAACCAAGCACAAAACAAAACCATAAGCTAACAAGGCACACAAACTTAGTCATATAATGTATATATATTATTCACATTCACATATTCATATACATAGATATATATAAGAAAGCTATATATATAGGCACATACATACATACATATATATATATATATATATATATATATATATATATATATATATATATATATATATATATATATATATATATATATATATATATAGAAAGAGAGGTAAAAGAGCAAGTGAGTATGTATGTGTTTGGCATGTGTGTGAAAGGATATGTGTTAATGTTCTCAGATTTAGTGATAGGTAGGTGTATGTGACATGGGATACATGGTGTCAAAGGGTGTATGAATGTATGTGTGTAAAAGATTATAGGTTAACTCAGTTTATAGAAATACATACATACATACTTACATTGCATACATGCATACATACATATCATGTATACATACATACATAGATGCATACATACATATTTGAATACATTATATACTTGCATACATTATATTCATATATGCATACTCTACATTATATTACATTCATTCCTGCATACATGCGTACATATAATATATGCATACAAACTCATATATTTAACTCAAAATATATGTGAATACATACATTACATTACCTTAACACACACACACACACACACACACACACACACACACACATATATATATATATATATATATATATATATATATATATATATATATATATATATATATTTTATATATATATATATATATCATTTATTCATATCTCATATACATGCATACTTCAGTTCATGCATTATATCCATTCACATATCATTAAGTTGCATGCATATACTTATTTTCATTACATACATGTCATTCATGTATATTACATACTTACATGTATCTATACATTATATACATTGTATACAACATGTAAAAATAGAAGAGAAAAAAAAGGGGGGAAAACTAAAATGGAAAGGGAAGGAAAGGAAAATGTAAGAAAAAGGAAAAACAGTAGATATATACATGCTTGCATCATATATTCTACATTACCATACATGCTATCATTATATATTGCATTATATTATTTATACATTATGCATTCATATCTATCATTATATGTATACCTTGCATTCATATCTAGCATTCATTATATACTTTCATGCATACATTGTATATCATTCTTTCATTCATGCATTTATACATTGCTTACATACATTATATTAATTGCATTCCTACATACTTGTATTCAACCATATATATACATTAATGTAAAGAGAATATATATTATATATATATTATTTTATTCATCTAATATATCATGCATTACATACTCTATATTCATTTAATATCCATACTACATAGGCTCATAGGTTACACAAAATGCATATATCGTATAGTCACTCTTCTACTTAAAATCAATACTGTACCTATTGGATCTTCACTAAATTCTAGGATTAAAGTATGTTGTAGCCCTTTGTGTTAGCTTTCTGAAACTTTAAACGGATCACATTTTCGTGTCCGGAAGCTCCCAGAATCGCAAAAACACCGAAACGTGTTCGTCTTTCGTACAGTTAACACTCAAATAATTTTACAGAAAGTTTCAGAACGAATTTGGCTTATTAAAATATATATTTGGAAAGCTAACTTTGATACGGTTCTTTTAAAAAAATAGGAGATAAATCGGAGTTCTAAGCTAAAAGTTATGACATTTCTAAGTTGCTTTGGTTAATAAAAACGTGGATGAAAATTATGACGAATTTGGGTTGGCCAAGATACTTGGATACCAACATAGGTATCCAAATGAAACTCATTCTAACCATCCTAACTAAGATCAATCCACTCTCTAACCATTCTAAAACTGAATTTAAATATCTATTTAAACTATTATTATACATACATACACATGGGGTGTCCTAATTTGGGATCTATCAAGTAGGACACAAGACACACCTATAACATCCTCAAATGGACTCCAAATGGTCTCAAAATTGAATCTAAAGGGGACACATGCATGGGGGTGGATCCTTTGGATTCAAAACTAATTAAAATACAAAAGAAATCAAGTTAGAGGATAGGTTTTACCTATTGGGAGTGGAATCCCAATGAAAATCTTTTGGACACGGCTCCGATACGAAGATCTATCCAAAAGGACACCTCCCTTTGCACCTTGCCCAAATTCTTGGATAGAATCCTTCCTTGATGGTGTGGAATGGATTAGGAGAAGTTTGGATGGAGGAATGTGAGGGAAAGGAAATCAAATCAAAGAGAGAAGCTCTCTAATTTGGGGAAAAACACTTAGGGTTCTATGTAGAGGTAAAAAGAGGCAAATGTTTTCTTAAGGATTATTTATAGGAAGGGAGGGGCACTTGATGGCTGGTCATTAGATGAATTAGGATAAGTTTTTCATGTAGATGAGTGGCTAGGAGTTGTCCACCCAATTCTAAGCCTTCCTATTGGTTCAACTAGTCATAAGGCTTTCTTTTTCACAAATATCCTAAGGGGGTAAATATCCTATTATAAAATATCTAGATATTGTTAATCTAACTTAACCATTAAGTCTCTAACCTTCTAACTAAACCTCCATGAGCATCATTAACATCTAGGTTTAGTCAAAACTAGGTTAGTCTCTAACAATTCAATTAGCACAATACTAATGAATCAAAATTCATTTTCATTAATAAGTCAAAAATGACCAAAATACCCTTAGGCTAAAAAAGTCACAATTAGTCATCCTAATCACATGGTTAGGTTCCCATGGTCATGGTTAGTCTCTAGGTCATGCAGTCTCTAGGGTTACACTAGTTAACCATCAAAATCACAATTCAACATTTTAAATAGTTTTAAAATAATTAAAAATCACCAAAAATCATAACATGGTTTAAATATCATTATTAAATGATTATAATTACAAAATTTCAAAATTACCCTTATCTTACAAAAGTGGGTGTTACATAGCCTGTCATGTTTTGAATAGAGTGCTAATTCTAACTATATCGAAGAAAACTCCCTATGAATTTTGGTTTGGAATGATTCCAAACATTTCTTATTTCAATGTTTTTGGTTGTCGCTGTTTTATCTTGAATACCAAGGACAACTTGGATAAATTCGACTCGAAGGCAAACTGTAAAACCCCTATTTTTTAAATTATTTTTTTATTATTTTATTAGACTTCAAATTTAATTTATACAATTTATGGTTTTTATTAATTATTAAAAATAACCTTAGCCATTGTTGCGTTTTGAGCACAAGGCGACCATGAATTTTGGTACGAAAGATGTAGCAGTGTGCTTTGATCAGTATATTAGCCATGTCGTGGGAGGCCTAGCCATAGTTCAGTCTGAACTAGAAAAACCAGGCCGAGTTGTGAAATAATAGCATTTAAAATATTTAATGTAGATATTATTTTATATATTGATTTTTAGATGACCCGGTTTGTCCAAACCAGTTCGAATTGGGCCCGAACCAATTTAAGCCCATGTAAGCATGTAGTGTGACCAAATATGGCCATGTAGGCATATTTTATGTATATACAAATATTTTCTAAATTATTTTAGAATTTTATGTGTAATTTCTAATTACTTAATTATTCGTACTAGTACTGGTATTTTATTATTAAATAATATCGTGCAATATTTGTACAAAATTTTTGGACCCGAATAAGGGTGTGCAGTATAAGTTCACCCATTGGAAAGATTTTTATTAATTTATTATTATTAAAAGTTATTATATGGAGATTTAATAAACATGTTTTCCTATTTAAATATTATTATTATTTTAAGTTGATTTATTAAGGATTGAATATATATATATATATATATATATATATATATATATATATATTTTTATATATATATATATATATATATATATATATATATATATATATATATATATATATATATATATATATATATATATATATATATATATATATGTAGATATGCTCAAATATATTAAATAATTGGATAGTTGACTTTTAAATGGTATTTGGATTTTAAATAGATTTTTTGGTGTATTTATGGATATATACATATATATATAGATATATATATATATATATATATATATATATATATATATATATATATATATTGAAGTTTAGATAAGAAAAGAAAAAGAAAAAAAGAAAAAAAAAAAACATAAAGGGTGGTCGGCCCCACCCGACCACCCACACATACACATGCAAGCAAAACAAGTAGTAGTAGCTACTATGTGCGCCCACAAAGAACAAGTAGCAGCATCAGTTGCAACAAAAGAATAAAGGGGCCGACCCTTATTAAACAGTAGTTTTAAAGGCCGACTCTCCATCCTACCTTCTTTCTATATATATACACCTATCACATTAAACCCTAAAGTTTCGTCCACTTCCTCCTCTTTCCTCCTCCATCCTCCTCCCTCTCCTCGGCATGCGTGCCCAACCTCGTCGGAGCGACAGCAGTTCCGTCTCCCGGTCGTCACGACGACAACAACAACAACAGTTTTCCAGTTTAAGGTATCCCACTTTCCCGATCGATATCTCCCTCATTTTAAATCCGTTTTTAGATCCGTAAATTCGTGTAGAAAGCTCTCATGACCCTCTTCGAGATACCCCAGGTGGATTTTGACGTGGCCATCCAACTTGCTCGAAAAATAGAGGCAAAGTTGGAGAGAAACCACTTTTCTGGAATATTAAAAACTGAATTGAAACGACAACTTGTCGGCCACTTTTCTCGCTGTCCATTAAACTTTCATAGAAACTAATTAAAGACAGTCAAAGATGACATAACCGAGATTGTAACGCACCTTCTGGATTCACTTTCCATCTAGTGTGTAAAAAGTTGCACGTTGTTAAAGTTTCACGAAAAATTGTAAATTCTGTTTTCAAAAAGTGGAAAAACACCCGATACGGCGTGCGTCCCGACAAACCGGGCGACGTGGTCGCGTATTATATGCATCGAAAGGCGCGTATGGATGTTGTCGACGTGTGGGAACTGACAGAACCTGATTTCGTTGCATATGCGCGACGAAATCAGTGCGTATCCGTCAAGATACCCCGTATCGACCCTTTGCGAATTAAGTCACAACTTTTTGCACACTCATCATATTGCGATGAAACTTGAGCCATTGGACTCGAAATATTTTTCTTGTCCTGTGAGCCAAGTTTTGTCCGATACTGAGACCGTTGATCGGAACACTATTTTGGCGGGCCCACAATCCCACTCAACGGGTGATTTTGTGCACGGCCCACCGGAATCCAAAATTGGACATACCGTTGGGTTCGTCTCATCAAATAAAATCCATAGATATGTAGTTTGATGACTTTAGAGACCGTAGATATTGGCACACATTTCGGTACAAAGCGGGTCCAACGGCGGACATCGTTTTGACCCGAAATTATGATTTTGCTCCTGTTCCAGAATTTAACTTTTAGACAGGCGTTTTCTAGGCATATCTTTTATTCTAAACTCGTTCGTGATGTTTTTTGCAGCATCCAGAGTCATCTGCAGGATTTGGCTTTTCTTGCTTCGTTTATTTGTCTGCTCGAGCTACTGGATTATTCTCTTTTACACATAACCTCAGGCAAGATACCTTGCCATTATACTGTTTATATTCATTTTATATTTTATTATAAATCACTGTTCATTTGTTTCTAGTTCTTACAGTTCTTGATTTACTGTCTGCTCAGTGATATTAGATGTACTTGTTGTTATCCTTTGACTGCATATGGACTTAGAGTTAAGAGACTACCGTCTGTAGTGTATCGCATATACTTTGACACAGTTGTACCACGAGGATGTGTGAGATGAGTAGCATGTAGAGGTTTTTGTGTATGGGCTGATCCTCCATGCGCATGCGTTAGGGCTAACTGCTAATAGAGGCGTGTTAGGAGACTTAGCAGTTAGTGGGGGTATATGAGACATGGATGTGACTCTGTTAGGCATTGGGTGGGAAGAACAGTTCCTTAACGTATGGGCCACGTATGCACTTCCCTATTGTCGGTTATCTCCGCGGAAGATACGGTCCTGGATCCTGATTTACTGCTGGCCTCTGACATTCGATGAATGTTATGCTTTGAGGTCCCTGGTATCCTGATGGGACCATACCTGAGATTACTGCTACTGAGCCAGAGTGCCCATACATTGAAGGTTTGTTCTTACTGTATAAACACATTAGAATGGTCAGGTAACCCTCGTCAAATGTCATATCACCCCGTCCCATTAGTAGTTTGGGACAATGTCTCATCGCGGCATAGTGTGCTACCCCTTGTCCTTGTTTGGTTGTAGAGGTAGTCCACTGTTTCGATGATGAGGTATTGGATCTTGTTACGAGTGGGACTATTTACTTTACTTGTGATTTATGACATGGTATATATATTCAGTTATGTGGCATGTTCTTTATGTATCTTGTTACGTCCCTCTGAGCATTTGGTTATCTTTCCAGGTGTGTGCTTCTGTGATATTGCAAGTGTTCTAGTCGAGGTTGCGATCTTCTCTATTCATTCGGAGATGACGTGTCTTGGGTCTTTTTTTGCTACTCCCGCCAAATTATTTCAGTTTTATGTATATTTTTCTTCACTTGTTGGTAGTGGATTTGTCTTCGCCCAACGTATTGTACAAAGACTTATTACAGTTGATTATATGATATCTTTTATTCTTCATTTGTGGATGTGATTAGATTACTCTTGGTTTACTGTATTTTACAGCTTATGTATTCATACAAGGTTTCCATATATTGGAGTATACTTCGTATGTATACAGCTGGCATGTCGATGTACCTAGTCCTACGTATTTTAGGACTGGGGCATTACACAAACGAAGGGATATTCCTCGGGTATACTGTCAAGAGTAAGGGATATAGAATTCAATAAAAGATCTATGATTGTTGAAGAATCTATTAATGTTATTTTTGATGAGCTCAATAGTCCGAGATCTAACGACAGTAATGACGAAGATGTATAAAGCAAATCCAAGGCACCTGAAGATACTGCTACCAACGAAAGTTATTTGGAGAGTCTGTCGAAAAAGATGAAATTCATGCTAGATCATCCAGAGACACTTGTAATAGGTGATATATCTAAAGCAGTAGGTACGCATTCTTCTACTAGAGATATAGTAGAAAATATAGCTTTCATTTCTCAAGTAGAACCTAAGTCAGTAGCAGATACTTTTTCTGATGAGTCTTAGATTGATGCCATGCAAGAGGAACTTAATCAATTTAAGAGAAGCCAAGTTTGGAAACTTGTTCCTAAACCTATTGGTCAATTGATAATTGGTACCAAATGAGTGTTCCAAAATAAACTGAGTGAGGATGGACATATTCTACGTAATAAAGTACGTCTAGTTGCACAAGGTTATAATCAAGAAGAAGGAATTGATTATGACGAGACATATGCTTCTGTTGCTAGAATAGAGTTCACATGTTTTTTGCATTTGCATGTTTTCACAATTTTAAACTTTTTCAAATGGATGTGAAAAGTGCATTTTTTGAATGGGTTTTTAAAGGAAGATGTTTTTGTGAAACAACCCCCTAGATTTAAGGAGTTTGAAAAACCTGATCACGTTTTCAAGCTTAGAAAAGCGCTTTATAGACTCAAACAAGCACTGCGTGCTTGGTATGAATGCCTAAGTGCTTTCCTACTTGAAAATAGTTTTTCAAAAGAAAGAGTTGATACAAACCGGTTTATCAAATCTTTAGTTGATAGTATTTTACTTGTACAAATTTATGTTGATGACATTATTTTGATTCTACTAACGAAAAACTTTGTCAAGATTTTGTTAAGTGTATGCAAAGTGAATTTGAAATGAGTATGATGGAAGAGCTCAACTACTTTCTAGGACTCCAGATCAAATAACACTCGTAGGGAACCTTTATCAATCAAGCCAAGTACATAAAGATTTACTAAAGAAGTATGACTTCGACAACGTAAAGCCTATCGACACGCCAATGGATACATCAATACGACTTGACATTGATGAAAGTGGCAAACCGGTCGACCAACATAAGTATCGAGGTATGATTGGTAGTTTACTTTACTTAACTGCTAGTCGCCCTGATATCATATTTAGCGTTTGCATTTGTGCACGATATCAAGCTAATCCTAAGGAATCACACTTATGCGCCGTTAAGCATATCTTCCAATACCTTAAAGAAAATTCTACAGTCGGCTTATGGTATCCCAAAACTGCATTGTTTAACCTAATTGGTTACTCCGATGCTGATTTTACTGGATGCAAAGTAGACCATAAAGTACCAGCGGTATGTGTCATTTCCTAGGAAAAGTTTTAGTCTATTGGTTTAACAAAAAGCAAAACTCTATAGCGTTATCAACAACTGAGGCTAAGTACATCACCGCAGGACGTTGTTGTGCTCAGATTTTATGGATAAAGCTAACCCTAGAAGACTATAATCTGCACTACACTAAGATTTTCATTTATTGTGATAACACTAGCACCATTAATCTGACTAAGAATCCAGTATGTCACTCACACACAAAGCATATAGAAATACATCACCATTTTTTGCGTGATCACCAACAACACGGAGATATCTGCTTAGAGTTTATTGACACAGATCATCAACTAGCAGATATATTCACAAAATTACTAGCTAAAGATCGTTTCAACTATCTGCGTCGAGAGTTAGGCGTATTTGAGTTTTTAGAGTTATTATGTGTTATGATTAATAAAAATGCTTAAAACTTAATATTTAGCAATTTATTAATTAAAGTTATTTTGGGTACAAGCCAAAAGGGTCCTTCTGTCAAAAAGGCATAAAAGCCTAAGCGACACGGTGCCAAGTGTTTTCAGACTACCACTAGCTGGGATTCGGTCCCTACAGCTATCGCAAAGTGATGAATATTAATCAAATCAAAGAAATAAAGTTTATAGGTTATTTTTATAATTCATTATTCAAATATGACCTAAAATATAAGTGGCTGAACTCGGACCGAGTTCTGACCAAGTTTGGGCCAAACTCTACGAGGACTATTTTTTATAAACAACAGTGAACCAACAGCTCCCTTCCCTACTATTCTTCATCTTCTTCCTCTGCACAGCCGCCTCCAAGCCCTAAAATCCTAACCCTAAGTTTTAGAAAACCCCTTTCCAAGCCTCAAAACCCTATTCTCTTGGATCTAAAGGCTCTAGGAAGGCGTTCTCTACCACTTTTTTTTATCACTATTAAGGTATATTTCTACCGTTTCTGTCTCTATTTTCAGTATGACTTCTAGAATTTCTAAAAGGAAGAAAGCTAGAGACACCGGTTCATCTTCCACTTTGAAATATGAACCAGTCAATGTGTTTAGTCCCTCTCTCCCGATGACAGTGAGGACTATGACCCGACCATCTTTGTATCTTCTGAGAGATCAACCTTTGGTTTGATCACTTTTAATATCGGGAAATTTTCCCGAGAAAAATGATTAACTTTACCGTTTTCTCAGAATATACTGTTATCTTTGAAAACCTAGGACTTCGAGATTTTTTAGAGCCTTCCAACTCAATCTATGACATTACTGTCTGCATGTTTTGTTGCAATATGTAAGTAGAAGACAGCAGTATTCATTCTTCTGTCAACGACAAGGAGTTTGAATTTAACTCTGCCGACTTGAGCGAATACTTCCAAATGCATGACATTAGTGACGCTCTAGTCGATATTAAAAAGTTTAATTTCCTGTCGACATGACTCTTAAGGTTGCGTTGTATCATCCGAGTCCGGTTCCATGGTCATGGATGTACGCACATTACCTTAACCAACATTTTTATAAACTTCATCGTATTATTTATTCATCTCTGCTACCTAAGATGGGATCTACTAATGAGATTACGCTCTTAGAGTAATCTGCTATATATCATATCCACTTTGGGATTAAATTTTCTTTTTCCAATACAATGATATCATTCATGACCAGCTGTCGGAGGGCAGGCCGCAACCTCCTTTATCCTATGTATCTGGCGGTCATCTTTCAGAAATTTTACAGCGATTTAGAGTTGTGTCCTATCTCTGGAATGCCTTCAGCGCACTTTAGGTCTAGGAAGTTCCCTCATCCTCTTGGTGATGCTCCACCTCTACTACAAGAAAAATGACGATTCTTGACGGTTTATAAGTTGATGGTCGTGAAAAACCGTCAAAAAAATGGCTTATCTTGACGGATTTAGCCTTACGTCAAGAATGCCTTATTTTATGTTAATTTAGCAATCTTACAGCATAATAGTTGACGGTTTTAGAGGATTCGTCAAGAAATATTATTTTATTTAATGACGATTCGGTAATAACCGTCAAGTATTACATATGCAGAAAAAATTTCAAAAATTTTCAACTGCCATTGTAGTAAATTTATTAAACTTTTAATATTTGTTGACGGTCGATTTCTTAATTTAATTGAAGAATCAGCTACCAAAACTTTCAATCTCCCTCTCCACTTTTGATTTCCCTCGCAGAAACCCTCTCTTCCTCGAGAGCCCTTTCATCTTCCTCGAGAAAATCCCTCCCTCTCAAGAAAACCCACTCCCTCAGCAAAACCCTCTCCTTCACCACTCTACTCGCACTCGACCCAGCTCTTTTTCTTCACTGTCGATACCCGACCCATCTCTTCCCCTTAGCCGACTCAGAATCCCTAGCCCTAATCTGACTTATGATCGGATTTGGAAGGCTTCGAACTCTATATAACGAACCCTAGCCCTAATCCGACTTCTGATCGAATTTGGAAGGCTTCGAACTCTATATAACTAACCCTAGCCCCTCTTTATCTCAAACCCTAAATCTGAGTTCTTTCCCAAATCCCTTGCCCTAACACTAGCTCGTGAGGAAATCGGAGAATCGATGGAAAACCGGAGGCGCGTGTGAGGCAACCTTGCTTCCTACGTCGGTGACCGTCCGCGACGCAAGGGTTCGAGACACTGCTCATCTTCTTCGGGCATGACGAAGGTATATTTCTGTCCCGTGTCCCTTCGTTTTGGCTTTAGGTGGTGTGTCGATGATGACACGATCTCGTGTCCCCCAAAATTGGGATAGACGAATTTAACTTCATGTCTAGTTATTGATTTCATGTTTTGGTTTGGGTTCGATGCGCCGGTGCTCGGTTTTGTTACTGCATTGAATTTAAAAAAGAGAGTTGGAAATAGTTAAATACTTGTTTCTCCAAGTTTAGTTTTCTTTAGAAAAACAATTTGTTTTCTTTCTTAAGAGTCATTCACTTTAGTGCAGCAAACAAGTGCACTGCTGCTGCATAAACAAAAATTCCAAGCAGCAAACTGCTGCTGCATATGCTTGCAAGCAGTTTCCAACTGTTGTTGCTGTGGTGTACACAGGATTGCGCTGATGCCTTCCAAGGCAGGAAATGCCTGTTGTGCACTACACAGATGATTTCCTCTCTCCCTGTGACAGCTATAGAGAAGTGAATGTTACTACAAATATATATTTGTTGATGTCTGTAGAGATTGACTACTTGGACTTCATTTTTTTCCTATTTTTTCAAATAACATACAAAGTAGGCTTCAGAGAAATGAAGCAAAGAAAAAAACACAAGCTCATTATGTTTAACATAAAAGAGAACATGAAAGTTAAAATCTCAAAAAAGGAATTAATTCTAACTCCCACATCATGCAAAGCAAAGATATTGAAATACTATTAATTCTAATCTCAAAAAAGGAATTAATTCTAACTCCCACATAAAAGAGAACATGAAAGTTAGAACATAGTATAAAACAAATTACATAGGAACTACTAGATAAAGATATTAAAATACTATTAGATAAAGATACCGAGTCGAACAGAATATAGAGAGTACTAGTTGAAATTCATTTTCTGCATGCTTGTACATGATAGAATTGAAGTGATTAGTATGCCTACCATTTCTTTTTAATTAACAGGTTCTTTAATTATTTTGTTTATGCTTCTCGCATAGAAATTTGATATTTGCCTTCCTGTTTCAATAGCTATTTTACATAACAGTTTTCTATGTTTTTCTCAGATTCCATTATATCCGGCTGCATTTTTTCAAAATGAAACTGACGGAGAAGGTTTCAGCTTTGTTTTGTACTTCAAGCTCTCTGAGAGTTACTTGAAGGAACTTCCATCCTATTTTGTGGAAAATATTAGATAAGATAGCTTAATATGAATCCAACTTGAAGTTCCTTTTCATATATTTGTTAAGAGTTGTTAGATTAGTTAGTAGTTAGAGTCGCTATTTTTGTATCTCTATACTTAGCACCTTGTGTGCTCCTACTGTCCCACCTTTTCATAATTTCCTAAAACCCTCTTGTGCTTTTGGCTTCTAAGCGATTGACCAAAACTCTCTCTATGTTGAATTGTTGGGTAAAGAGGTCATTGACTACAGATCAGCTACTACTATTGACGGGGTTTAGTATCTGACCATCGTATCAAGACATGCCAAAGTGCTATAATTTGGACGATACGTACAGGTATCGACAAACATTGCTAACCTTAAGTTGAACATTCCCCAAAACAAGGAAATCCTTGAAGTCCTAAGCAACCATGAAATCTACAATAAGAAGTGTAGAATAAGGGGCTAATATCACTGTCCAACTGTATATCCAATTGAGAAACCTCCCATTCCCTAACGAGGGCCCCAGCCAATGGATTACCCACCCTTTGGTGAATATACAGTTTGTTCTACCATCTTTTATGCAATAACAGTTTGTTATTGAAATAGCTTAATAACACAATTTTTATCACATGTTCCTGTGGTTAGGGCAGACCATGCTATTACCCAGGCGAAAGACTGAAATATACATAGAGGCCTGACTTTTGGTAGTTGAGGTTCACATTGTTTCATCACCATTCTTCGTGGCATAATTTATGTTTAAATGGTTGAGATTCACATTTTCAGTGGTTTTGACTTTTGGTGGTTGAATTGCAGAGAGCTTGACCAGAAGTTGAGAGATACATTCCATATGTACATAGAGGCGCGTGGGGTAAATGAGAAGCTTTTCCCATTTCTCCAAGCTTGGCTTTATGTGAAGGATCATAGGAAGGTGATGCAATGGTTTAAAAGTGTGGGCACTTTCATCACTGAGTACAAACAAACATGATGCAACAAGTTGGATCATCTCAGAAGTTGATTTTGTTGAGAGTAAGTAAAAATTTGCAGATGCATATCTTGAATGATATTTGAGACCCTAGTAGTTTCAGATATAACCTGTGTTGCATGACATGCTATTGTATTTCATGTTCATGGTAGTGTGATATCTAGAAAACAAATGGTTAATTCAACCTACATCTCTTCGTCCATTTACTTTCTTTCGCTTCAATCTATTTCAACTTCTGAATGATTCTACTGCATTGACACTCGAAAAATTGTTGGATTGATATGTCGACCATCCCTATCAAGCATTTCTTGATTGATATACCTGTGAAGTTGGAAAACATTGATGGAGTTTATGTGCAGATTATTTTTATTAAGTCTTACCAAATCATATATTCTGTTGCTGGCTATTGTAGTTCTTTTAAATAGTTCTGTTTCTTAGACCAATTGACCTCATTTGTTGGTCAAGTTCCGTGTTCCGATGGTTATGATATCGTTTTTAATGTTTTTCTTTTTGCTGACTTCTGTTTTGGAAAATAATTTGTGGAGAAATAGTTGATTTCAAGGATGATAAAGTTCCTTTTCATATATTTCTACCTGCCTTCAGATCAGTCTTTTCAAGAGTCGAAAGAAAGTAGCCATTACCTATCGAACTTAGTTGATACTTCAAACCAAGCCTATCTTATATGCTTACACTCCAAAATGTACAAACTATGTCATAGATCATGTTATGTAACAAGTTTCATTAGTAGCATGAATTTCTCATTATACATATTATCATAGTTTTATTTTTCTGAGCACAAGGACAGCTCCGACTGCTGCCCCCCTAACTTGAGGCTACCCCTTTCCTATAGTACTTAACTGACAGTATTATGCTCATAATGTTGAGGATCTTATATTATGGAAGTATTACTTCATAAGGACCCATCTTGCTCATAAAGGTCAGGAAATCAATTAAGGGCATAATTTATACAGACTAGACTTGCACGGTAAGACTATAGATTCCACAGCTTGAATTTCAGAGACATGAAGTGAACAACTTGCCGTGGGCTTATATATGAAAGAAACTGTACTCAGGTATCTTCATGTGTTCATTTCTTCCTTAGGTATTAACTTCACACGTTCTTTTTGGATCCTTATTTTTTCTAAAAGGATGGTTATAGATAATTACACATGGAGATGGAGCCCTAGTTGGATCTATAGATTCAACATTACTTCAAATTTGTTAAAGGACTTGACCAAGACAAATGCAGGAAGGCAAGTAGAGAAGCACTCTGATTTACTGCATGTGCTTCAAATTTGTTAAACATGATAATGCCCCTGTAGTCATCACTCACTTTGCTTTTGACTTGTACCTCTGAATATTATTGTAGAGAAGACAACCACACAAGACCGCATTATTGGGGCACACTTTTTCAGGTATGTATTCATTTTTGCCAATACATAATTGAAGTACTAGATTAAGAGACGTTTTGAAATCACTAGGATGAATAGTGTTGCAGTGATTGTATTTGATGACAGAGCCTGTAGATATATTGTTTACATATGTTTTTATTATCATATATCATAGGCCTGACTTTATCGGTGGGTGTAATCATGTTGTCTTACACTAACCCAGCTGTCACGTATTATTGAAGACTTGATTGCATTTCATCTTCAAGCAAAATGACAATAAAGCTAAGGTCACCCTGTGATTACTATAATAGAAAGGTTTCAAAATACTAAAACATCTATCCAATTGGTAAGATGAGAAAAACTACATGGTAAAACTTCATTCAAACAGTTCACAATGAGACAAAGTATGCACAAGGGAAATATCAATAGTAGGTAGGTTTTGGGGAAGTAATTTTCGACAATATATAGAGAAATGAGAAATATGGGAGGAAGGGTTGGACACTATAATTTTGGATAATTTTTTTCTCTTTATGCTTGCAGTTATAATTTCAATACGGCTAGCCTTGCAGTTCTTCTCAAGTGATTCAAATTATCTTGAGTTCTTGTACGTGTAGCAATAAAGTCAAACTGTATTGATAATTCTGTAATAGTGAGTTGATACTTTGTGTTCTTGTTCTCTCAGGAACTTGCCAAAAAATGAAGGTGTTGCATGCTATAAATAGGGGAATGCTGTGGATATGGAGGGATGTGCTCCGATATGGTTTGCTACTTTTTTGTTTCATTTTGTAGTGTTAGCGGATTATGTTTTGTGGTGACAAGTGATGGATGTTTATGGTATGGAAACAATAGATGTGGATTATGTTGTGGTTGACAATTGAAGAATACATGTGGTGAGATGTGTATTGGAACTTTTTGTTGTATGAACAATACAGTTTATTAATATAAAATTTGTGTTTTATAGTAATTTGATGTTTGTAGCTTCTGGATTGATATTATGTGTGTTTGATTAATATTATATATATTTCTTGATAGAATTTTGGCAAGCTTTTATTGACGATACTTCGGATAGCTTCTCTTGACGGTTGTCAAACGTCAATTTTAATTCAAATCATGCTGCATAATAGCCTGTGAATAAATGCTTTTCTTGACGGCTAATAACCGTCATCTAGGCCGGAGTCAAGAAAAGTTTTTGCTTATATTGACGGTTTCTAAAAACAGTCAAGAAAAGTACTTCATATGACGGCCAAAAATCGTTAAGAAAAGCCCTTCCAGCGACCGTCAAGAAAAGGGAGGTCTTTTCTTGACTCCGGCCTAGTTGACGGATCTGCAACCGTCAAGATACCCATTTCTTGACGGGGAATCACCATCAAGAAAAGCCCATATTCTTGTAGTGCTCCACCTCTACCTGCTCCAGATGTAGCCCAAGCAGACGCTCCAGCCCCTGCATCTCCGGGTCATACCATTGACGAGCTCTATCAGAGGTTCGATGCTTTTGTCGCTCTCCGGGACAACAACATCAAGCCTATCTAGCTCACTTTGGTGATGCTGAGTTTCACCATGTCTTGAGAAATAGGATGGCTGATACTCAGTGGATCATGGCACACCATCCTACTGCCCCAACGACCATCATACGTCATCCTAATTTCGATGGACCATGACTTGGTGATGCTCCGTCGTATGCTTATTTTGATCCGACGATAGCCTAATTTGATCCACAGCCTCCTATTGATCCTACTGGTGGTGCCGATAGCTGATGATTCGAGTATTTGGTCTAGTATTTTGTGTAGATTTGTCTGGTGGTTGATGATGATGTAGTGACACTTTATTTTTTGAATTTTGGACTACTGTAGTGATGTTTTATTTTATGCACTCTAGACTTCAGTTGTATTGACTTTTCATTTGCTACGTTAGTTGTTTTTTCATCTACTGCTCATATTTTTATTACTGCTACTAGTGATGTTCTCGTTCATATACTTGAGATGTTGACTTGTTAGTTCATATCATATTTGGTATTATTCCTTTATTTGTTGTTGTTGGATTCACAAATTGTAGGGAGCCGTATTTTAAGTACATGACAAAGGGGGAGGAAGAGCATATACCAAAATAAAATTTTCAAGATTCAGAACAAGTCAGGTGTATTATTTCAAAGTTACATATTATTTGTTATAGACTCAAAGTTTGTCAATTATCAAAATATGGGAGATTATTAGCCCATTGGTTAATGATCACACCTGATTTTGATAATCAACGTCAACTTTGGTCGATATGCAAAATACATATACTGCTACAGATTTACAGGTTTCAAGTCAGAAGCATGCCTGCATCCTAAATCTGCGTCCTACTACTACAAAGTACAAACATCGCGTCGTCATCAAGAACGAAAGCATTGGAATCAAGATAAAGTCTTTTTTATATTTCTTTTGTAGTTTTATTCTTATTGAGCCTAGGAAGAATATGTGAGATTGATCAGGATCAGTACTAGCTTAGATTTTATCAGTCCACAAAAATTACAGCGTACCTATCCACAAATACGTATCCAAAAAGTCCACTATCAAAAATCCCATAACCCAACCAAAATTGGCCTAAACTGTTCTATACTGACCCTGTCAGAACTCGGTCCGAGTTCGGTCTAGGTTAGTTCAAATTTGATTTTATATTCCCTTTAGATCTATATACAACATTCGAATGCGAGATTTCTGCATTCGAACTCTGCCCGAATTCGGTCTACAAAAATACTATAAATAGAGAAGAACTTTCCCATTTCCAAATCACTCATTAACTTATTTATTCTTTTCTCTTCATTCCTGAGTGTTTTATACAAGCTACACTTTCAAATCATGTCTATACTATTCTTAGCCAAGCCAGTGCAGTTTCTGTTTAATCTAGAGTTTGGCGTTGAAGAGTTGTATCAAGGCTGCATTCAAAAATGTTTCAGTTTTTAAATTGCCCTCTGAAGTCGGTCGTGCGCTCGTCGCCAAGCAAGGTGTTATAAGGACTACAAGCTCTCAGTTAGCTTGTGCCATAGTGGATTAACATCGAGCAAGAGTACTCGAGACTGGACTAGTCGTCTCAGAGGGAAAATAGTATATATCGCTGTATCATTGAGTTTGATCTTCTTGACTCTTTCTTTACTGTAATTTATTTACTGTCATTACCTGCCATGGTATATAGTTCTAATTTTTTAAATGGTGATATTTTCTGCTGCACACGCACACACTCTATTCGTCTCCCTCTAGAGTTGTTCAACGGTCGTACAACATCCACATACTGGGTCGATTTAATCCTATCCATCAGCTCTGACTGAATCTGTAAGCCCCACATCTGCATCTCAGTCTTAGGAACCACTACCTCGATACCCAAGCTCTCCATGTCCTTCAATAAGTGATGGTCTACTGTTAAGTACATAGCTACCAGATACCTGCTCAAGGCATCGACAACTACGTTGGCCTTTCTTGGATGATACTGCAAGGAAATATCGAAGTCCTTCATCAGCTCTAACCACCATCTCTGTCTCGTATTCAACTCTTTGTGGATAAACACGTACTTCGAGCTTTTGTGGTCTGTAAAGATCTCCACACGCTCTCCCTATAAATAGTGTTTCCACAGCTTCAAAGCAAAAATGATCGTTGCCAACTCCAAATCATGAGTAGGGTAGTTTTCTTATGCTGAAGTAATTGCCTAGATGCATAGACAATCACCTTCCCATGTCGTTGAAGAACACAACCCAAACCTTTTCTAGAAGCATCACTATAGATAGTGAATCCACCTGACCCTGATGACAACGTCAAAGTAGGAGCCGACGTCAACCTCTTCTTAACTCCTCAAATGCAGTCTGGCACTCCTCGGACCATACAAACTCTATATTTTTTTAGTAGCTCTCGTCATCGGCTTTGTAATCCTGTAAAAGTCCTATATGAACTTTCGGTTGTAGCCTGCCAGACCTAAAAACTCTAAATCTCTGCAACTGAGATCAGGGCAGTCCAAGACTCCATTGCTGCGAACTTCTTCGGATCAACTGAAATTCCATCTCCAGACACAACATGCCCAAGAACACCACCTTGTCCAGGAAGAACTCACACTTCGACAGCTTCCCATATAGCTGCTCCTTCTTAAGAGTCTCCAGAACAATCCTCAGATGCTCCTAGTGCTCCTCTGGCATCTTCGAATAGATGAGAATATCATCGATAAATACCACCATGAACTTGTCAAGGTACTCATGAAATACCTTGTTCATCAAATTTATAAAAATCATCGGGGTATTAGTCAACCCAAACGGCATCACAGTGAACTCATACTGGCCATAATGACTCCTAAAAGCTATCTTCGAAATGTTCTCCTTCTTCACCTTCACTTGATGGTAGCCTGACCTCAGATCTATCTTCAAGAACACCTGTACGCCACTCAACTGATCAAATAGATCATCAATCCTCGACAATGAATATTTATTCTTGATAGTAAGGTTGTTCAATGCCCTATAATCGATGCAATGCACATCGATCCATCCTTCTTCGGTATAAATAATACCGGAGCACCCCAAAGCGAAGAACTGGATCTGATGAACCCCCTTATCCTGCAACTCATCCACTTGATTCTTCAACTCAGCCAACTCGCTGTTGTTTACTCTATAAATGTGCCGCGAAATAGGCTCTGCACCTGGCACCAAATCTATAGAGAACTCAATATCCCTGTCCGTCGGCAACCCTGACAACTACTTTAGAATACATCCATAAACTCAGCTATCAACGGATGAGGCAACTCCTTCTCTTCTACCAAGGCTCCACAGATAACACCATCATCCTGCTCTGCTGCCCCTTTGACAAACTCAAACTCTGGCTCTCTTGGCTGGCTGAACAATACTCTACCTCCTCTACAATCTATGCTAGAAAGCATACTCAACCAATCCATCCCGAGTACAATATCGTAGCTCGGAAGTAGCATTACGAGTAAACACATACTCAATTCACAGCCTCCCACAGAAACTCTCTGCCCCTTACAAACATCAATAACTAGGATAATGCCACTCCAGTCATGATCTTGCAAGTCCAACCCAAAGGTTCAGTAGGAATATGATGTTTGATAGAAAAAGAAACAGATACAAAACTATGAGAAGAACCACTATCAAATAATACTGAAGCTGGAATGGAATCAAGAAGAACAGAACCTGTGATGACATCTCCGATAGGCTCGGCCTCTTTGACCATCATAGAAAATGCCCTATCCTGAGCACCCCTCTGCTGCTGGTGCTGAGCAAATTGCTGCTGCTGGGTCTGTAGTGGAGGTCCCCTCGGCTTACTGCAGGTGGCCTCACCGGTGCTCTCAGGCCTGAGCTGCACGACGAGGGATACTCCTAGCCGTTTCCTGCAAACCTCTCAGATGTGGCCGTGCTTCTTGCAGAAATGGTAAGAAAGAACATGTTGCACTTGTCTCTGTTGTGGTACCTGCTGAACTAGAGCCCTAGATGGAGCCTGAAACTGCTGCGGCGACTGGAAGGACCTCTGCTAAAGTTAGGGATATTTAGCAGGCCCCATACTGCTACTAGCTCCCGTAACGAAGTCGCGGTCTCTCTTGGGCTTCAAGCCCAACTCCCGCTCAACCTTGCATGCCTCCGCATAGGTTTCGTAAAGAGACATAATGAGGCTATTCACTTTCCAGTGCAGACCTTCCCGGAAATGACTCGTCCTGATCTCGGATCTTTTACCATGTACTCCGTGTACCGGTTCAGCCTGCCGAATTTTGTGGCATACTCCTCCACTGATATACCTCCCTGTTGGAGGTTCTGAAACTGCTTAACCAGATCCAATCAATCAGTAGGAGAGAAGAACGTCTTCTTGAAAACGTCCCTGAAAACCACCCAGGTCAGACTGTAAACCCCATAAAATTTCACTATAGGTTTTTTATTTTTATTTTTATTTTATTTTGGTATTGTACGTCAAGTATGAATATGTAAATACGAAGTATTTATTTATATACAAAAGTTTTATTTTAGATTTTTATACAAAAATAAATATATTTTTTAAAATAATATAATATAAATATTTTATCTTGTTTGAGTATAAATTATGTCGCACTAAATTTTGACAAAACTTTATTTTTATTATTATATAAATGCTATTTTATTTGTTATATAAGTACAGGTAATATTTTAAATATAATATTTTTTTGTACTATTTGCATGTGATGTACATGAAAATAAATTTATGTATATTTTGACATTTGATTTTAGAAAAAATCTTGGAATTATTTTAAATTTTGAAAAGGTATTTAAATTATTTGATTTTAAGATTTAAATAATTATGGTGATATAACTTGGAGTTTGGATTTTATTAAACTAGTTTTAAATTGATTTAATTAAATGTAAGAATTATCTATCGAGGTTTAAATGATTACAAGTCCTTATCCAACTGGGAGTTTTACCTCCTATTTAAGGAGATGCTCCCTTTGCTCTTTTTTCTAAAAATTTCATAACCTAAAATTTTCCATCCAAAAGTATTTGTGCATCATTTTCGTGTCCACCTTCTCCGTGTCAGCCGTGATGACCTCGGGTCCGATCCTGGGTGTCTTTCTACTAATCTATGCTGCCATACAATTACAATTATCTTCGTCGTGTATGACACACCGAATATGGTTATACTCCGGTTCCCCCATGTCATATAGGATACGACGCCCCCCAAACCAAAACCCTAACCTAACCTTACACCTAGCCGACGACAGCCTCACTGACGATGACACAACCATTACCACGACCAGCATCATCTTCGACCCCCAATTCTTCTACCGTCCAACCCTAAACCCACCGGATCACCGGCCCTTGTCCCCATCGAGAACACCACCACCATTATCATCACCACCACAAACCCCCTCTTTCCTATTGTCGTCGGCCAAGCCGTCTGCTACGTACCATCACACCTCAACCACCAGCGGCCGCTGCCACTGGACAACCGGACCGCCACACTCTGTATCACCGTCGTCGATCTAGAGACCTGGATCACGCTAACCATCGTAGATCTACGCACCGCCTCGTCGGAGCATGCCACCGCCTCCGTGGCCGTCAAACCCCATATCTGAGCGCATCCACGACGTCGTCCACGATCACCACCTCCAACATCGAGCTACTCCACATACGTGCCTCCAGATCTGGAACAGCATGGCGAGCCACTATCCCCCGCACTGGCGACCGTTGTGGCCGTATGCCTGGCGAGTGCCTCTCTGGTGGAGCCCCTGCCACCGTGCCCACTCGGACCGACGAGCATCCTGATAATGAGTTCCCTCTCGATCTCTCCCGCTCTCACTCCATCTGACTTTCTCTTCTGCTCCTCTTCCCTCTTGTTCTCTCCGTCTTCTCTCTCTCTTGACTCTCGTCTCTCTCTTTTATCTTGCTTCCTTAAGAAATTGGAAACAGCAGCCCCATATTGCTATTATTTTATTTTTATTTTATATATTTCTTAATGTTAATATTATTGTTATTAATTATTGTTATTATTTATCAAAATAGAGAAGGGCGGGTAGGGATTCCGCAAGAGCCCCCCTCTTCCCAGTCAATATTATTTTACATTGTATTCTTTTATTGCTAAATAATTTATATTTATTAGTATTTACAAAAATATATATTATTATTAGTATTTACAAAAAATAAAAAATAAAAAAATATTATTATTATTTTTATAATTTTTATTTTTATTATTGTGGTTGTTGTTGTTATTATTATCAGTGTTATTGTTAATATTATTCTTATTTTGGGAATTATATAAAAATATTATTATAATTTTTTTTAGCTATTTTCAAATATAGTTTTCAACCCAAAAAAATTTTATTTTGACAAAAGTAGGATTTTTAGCCCTAATAATTTTTTGGACTTCCAAAATATTTATCTAAATATTTTGATTGATAAAAATATAGTATTGTGCGTAGCTTACACCTAGTTTCAAAATGAGTTTATAAACCCTAAATTACTATTGGATTAATTTTACCTATTTTAAAATATAGTTTTTTTATCTAAAAACCTGCTTGACAAACTTAGGGTTTTAACCTAAAATGATTTTATTTTTGCAAGTATTTATCTAAAATCCTATTTTGACTAATAAATATAGTTTTCAAGTATTATAAATATTTTTCTAAAATAGTATATGTAGTATTTACACCAATCCTATCAATTATCAATTCTTGACTGTGGCTAATCATATTTCCTATTCTCTTGCAAAACTGGGATTTCTTATGTCGACCCTAGCTTATTTGACCATTCTAGACTCGATGGAAAAATCTTTCACATCATCGTAGGCTATCTTGTAAATTTTTAACACCAAACTCAAATTCTGTGCCACCATGATCATCGTGCCACACCAGGCCCACTACCAGGCAAGATACCTTGCCATCACTGTTTATTTACTTAGCTCATCATATTGCATGCATTTATTTATTTATTATATATTTTTCTGCAGTACAAATGTTTTTCTAAATCATATGCTGATGCAAATTACCGTTTAGTCATGTTTTTTTTATTTATTTATTTATTTCTATGCACATTAAACCAAGATTTAAGAGACCACCCATTGTTTGTGTCACATTCATTGGCCTTCACACATGTATGCCATGAAGTCGCAAGTCGCATATGGATCTCGGACTTGCGTAGGCGGTTGGCCACTGGTACGTATAAGCCGTACAATAGGATTAACTGCTAATAGTATTTGCATGATTAGTTTGACTTAGTAGTTAATAGAGGTTGTATTTGTCATGGATACGACATAGATAGGCATGGGGTGGAAAGGACAGTTTCTTAGGATATGGGCCACATATGTACTTCTCCTTTTGTAACTCGGAAGCTCCGTTGGAGATACGGTGTGAGATGACCCCACTGTTACTGACGGCCACTATCTTTCTATGAAGTGTTATGCTCTTACCTTTTACTGATGGCCATTGTTGCTTCGTTGAACGTTATGCTCTTAGGCCCCTGGTGCCCAGATAGGGGACTATGCCAATCCCATATAGCCAGCGTGCCCATGCATGGAAGATTTTCCTTAACTGCATACTCACAATAGAATGGTTAGGAAACCTTATTCGTTTAGGTATATATACTTTTTGGTCTGTGTACTTTTACCTGATTGCATCTTGGAATAGTTTTTTGTCACGTACTAGTGTGCCACACTTTGTCCTTGAAAAGTATGGTTCACTGCTTCGATGATAGAATACTGAACCATGTTGTGATCCGGATATTACATCGGATTTATGTCATGGAAAGATACTTCATCATGAATTATGGTACCATCTCCTGTCCTTGTTTGGTTGGGAGGATGGTACGCTAATTCAAGGGTAGAGTATTGGACCATGTTATGACCCGATCTATTGTAGCACAATTTATATTCACTTATATGGCATATTTTTTTGTATCTTGTTACGTCCCTCTGAGGACCTGGTGACCTCTCCAGGTGTGTATGTTTTTTTTGACTTTTCCAATGTGTTTCAGCCAAGATCGTGATCTTCTTCTTCCTACCGAAGATGACATACTCTTGGATCATGCTTGCTGCTTGTATTCTTTATTTTAATATTCCTTCCTTCTAGTTAAATGCTTGATAGTAGATTTGTCTCCATCCAGTAGCTTGTACAATGACATTTTATCTTTGATTCTATAATATCTTTATTCTTTTATTTTGTGGATAAGATTAGTGTAATGTCCCGCTCCGCATCGGTGCATTACGATGAGTCGTTGACTCAAAGAGTTGCGTTGACCCGATGAAGTATCGATGCGAATCGATGCAAGAGTTGTGTTGGCCAAAGGTAAGCTTTGAGTCGATTGGAATCTATGAGTCGAATCGATGCAAAGGATAAGTCCCGTTTGAGAAAGTACTGATATTAGTTGATCTGGTGTGCAGGCTATGCCTTTATGCTGGATTACGGATTGTGGCATAGGCACGATAGGCTAAAATCAACCGAGTGGTTCAAAGGAATGGCTAAGTCCGGGAGTTAGCTATGCGATCGAGTTATGGAAGCGAGACGCTTCAATCGGCGAAACGGTAAGGCGTATTGTCTTAAGGTGGGCGGGTTCTTGACTCTCTCTCCCTATTTCTTCACGTCTAATAAAATGTATCATGTATGCGTAGATGTTATCGAGTTAGCGAGCGTGGCTCGGCGACAAAAAGGTCTAAGTATGTGTCAAACACTAAGATAGAACATTGAACAATCGAACAATTGAAGCGACGTGCATCAAGTGTATGAGTCGCGGTAGGGCAATGATGGTAGAACATTGAAAGACGATATTGAGATGTGCATCATGTGCACGGCTCCGAGAACATTGAACATTAGGCATAGAATATTGAATACGGCGCTGAGCGTGCCCTCGGGCACTTATGCTATGAAATGACTAAGTAAATACGGAAGTAGGCTATGCGAATAACATTATGAACGGGACGTGTGATTATGAGTACGAGACAGCTAAGCCGTTGGGCGTCGTGCATCAATATGGATGTGTTGGGGCATGACACCGACGGAACTCCCCATATGAATAGTGGATTATGTTTATGAGGCGCGAATAAGTTCATGGCACGGGAAACCGTTTATGGATCGAGACTATGTTTATGGAATACGAGATGGATTGGAATGTATGACTTGTATGCTATGGCACGTATTGCATGGTCAATGGACTCGGATGGCCCGTGCACGGGTACGGCTTCCCTCGAACGGTTATGCCGGGGCGCCGGGACCGTTCGGCCTAGGAGGGAATTATGTGTGGTATTTATGGTGCACAACATTCGGACGGATTGCGACCGTCCAGTGCTGTGATAAGCTATGATATCCGTAAGTTTACGATCCTTCGGATATTGGGCTAACAACCCGTATCGGAGCGATCTTAGGCTTACACATATGAGATGCCAAGTCCATTACGGTGCGACACACCGTGACCTTCATATAGATAGGGCCGGTGGGCTGAGATGAGAGTTGGGTGCAGGCGCAGGGCATGCTACCCTTATGCATATGGTTAAGTTTATGGTCGGTTGCGTGAATTGAATGATATGATTCTATGTTAAGTTCTAACCATTGCAGGCTAGGCGAGATTCGGACGGAAATAAGCACAAATACTATTTTTACGTTCATGTTTATGCCTAACTGTATCTGCTGTAGGAACACGGTATTGGACACATTATGATAAAGTTGCTATGCGTGAATATTGCCATGAAACCGATCCTAAGGCTAAATAGAAAGATCACAAATTAAGATGCATGTTCCACTAAATGATTTAGTGTTTGGCTTGGGTGCGAGCGGGTCTTGATCAGTACGAAGCGATGACGAAAGCACTAATCCCCCACTAGTTTATGTGCAGGCTCAGGTTATGATCGGTTCGGGGCAGAGCTTGGCTTGGACGTGCCGAGGCATGGAGTCCTTGGCGTTCAAGAGGAGCTACCGCATATGCGTTCGGACTTGCGACATGGAGATGTTCGGCCGAAGACTACTTGGTGGCTATAAAGAGGCATAATGTATGGAACAATGTAATCCTTTGTAAGCTAGAGAGATCATGAGCATTGTAGCCAATTGGCATATATGTTGGGCTATTCAGAGCCTTTGTAACCTTCAGTTCAATATGAATAAAAGATATTCTTATGTTATACTTTGTTTTCCTTCCGCTGCTTATGTTATCAAACTGAGATAGTTCTATGTGAACCTGTTATCTTGCCTTGCACGAGCGCAACTCCAGACTCGTGCGGCATCACGCCCCAGCGAGGACGATAATTCGGGTAAAATCTAGCGAGGACGAGCAATTTTCCGGATCGGGGCGTGACAAGTTGGTATCAGAGCGGTTCCATCCTTTGGACCATGCATGAATCTCCTCGACCCTCAGTTGCTTCGCTATCGAATTCAGTTGACTCTAAGTTGTTTCCGCAACCGCATGGCTCATGGATCTGCTCGATGCTATATTGGATGTTCCATACAATAAGTCTATATTAAGTGAGTAAGTCTGCCACAAGTATTTCGTGACTATCGCGCTATCTCCGAGTGCCATCGGAGAACGTTGGTTGCACGAAGTGCAACGAGTTATGGGATGTCGGTTACACGAAGTGCAACAAGTTATGGGATGTCGGTTACACGAAGTGCAACGAGTTATGGAATGCTGGTCGCACGAAGTGCAATGAATATGGTGATGTTGGTTGCATGAAGTGCAACGATATGTGTGGTCGGTCGCACGAAGTACGAGGAGCTATGTGTTGTTGGTCGCACGAAGTACGAGGGGATATGTGTTGTTGGTTGCACGAAGCGCAACGGGTCGATGTGTGAGGAGATGCGTGTTATGTGGCTATGAGAATGGTTATGTGTTGTTGGTTGCACGGAGTGCAGCAAGTCGTGGATCGTTCGTTGTATCGGTACAACGAGTCGATACGGTATGATGTGTGTTGTATGGCTATGCGGATGGATAGCGATATGTTAAGCGAGATTGAGTAATGACCTTAAGTATCGAGAATGAGTTGTTGCACGAGTTGCAACGAGCGAGATTGAAGGATCGTGGATGCGATAATAACGAGTCAAGATGGTCGCTAAGTCGAGTTGAGTAGGCGAACGTTTATGTTGGCCGTATGTCGCATTGAGCTTTGAATAAGCGAATGTGGCGGGTGTGATCGATATGATCGCCAAGATACGATTAGAGTGAATGCGTGTCAAACTTGAACGAACGCTAGAGCTGGGATCAGAAGGATCGCCATACGGGATAGTTGATTGAGGAATAGATATCGGACCTATGCGGAATGTGATGTCGAGTAATGACTCAATTTCGAGTGGTATATGCAATACCAATTATGCGATCAGTATAGCGAAGTATTGTATCGATAACGATAGGCTCGATCCTAAGTGGTATATGGAATACCACTTAGCGATAGCGATGTTAAGCCGGTTGGTGACTTGCGATAGGTTATGTCGAGACGATTATGTTGTTACGATATGTTTGTCTGCAACGGACGAAGTAGTGTCGGGACTCGAGTGGGAGTGACTCGATAGGAGTCGATACAAGTATGCTTCGGTGAATTAAGTTGAATGAGTATGTGCGAAGTCGTGCTTATGGATAATGCGTCGGATAAGAGTCGTTAAGCGTAAGTCGGACGATAGGCTGAGCATATGCGAAAGAATGTTACGTGGAAGAAATAGTCGACCCGGTCAAACTTATGTTGAGTTAGTACGGAGACTTCTTCGAAACGAACTGAGTAGGCACGGAGAAATCGTGCAAACGAATTTGGGTTAGTGCGATGAGTCGATAGCACGATTTGAAAGTACGAGTTAGGGATATGAGAATGAATATGTGCATTAGGAATTGTGTCACGATCATGGCAGTTATAACGGAATGAATCTTGATGTGCGCAAGACTGGTTTAGTATTCGAGTTCGGATGATAACGGTGATTGCAACGAATTCGAGTTTATGAGAAAGAAAGATGTTCAAGTTATGCATATCGACGATGGTATTGAGACGTATCAAAGACGATATGCAATAACTCGGGGATACTCTGATCGAATGAACGAAAAATTATGTTGAGCATTGTTGTTGGACGAATAAGATGCAAGTTAAGTTATGGCAATTGGGATGATAGCGGTTAAGGTGCTTCAGAAAGTTTAAGAGTGGATGGATGTTGCTTGTAAAAAAACGAAAGTGTTTGGATTGCTTCGTGGATAACCACTATGTTGACATTCTTGTCTTGAGCGAGCGCGACACCAGCCTCGCACATGCGTCACGTCAAATTAGGATGATCATTTCGCGTGAGCACTGGTATGGTGATTAATCCAGTGGGGATGATCGAACTTACGAGACGTGGCAAATTTGATATGGACTTGTGGTTTGATACGAAGGTGGAATTGAGGATTGTACGATAAGCCTAGAGTGTGCCGGATATTAACGTGATTAGATAGACTCGTACGGAGGCGAACAAATGTTGCTCGATTTTGAAAGTGTCGACGGTAGTGCCTAAGTGATTCGAGTAGTAACGACGCATCAGTTGCGCGGGAGTAAAGAAATTGTGGATTGGTAAAGTACGTTGGATTGGATAAAGTCTCGTAGGAATCGTCGGAAATTGATTTGGCTCCGCGATAGGATATAGCATGGTTCGTTGTAACTGTCCCTCGTTGATGATCTTCAATTATCGAGCGTAGTTTCGGGGCAGCTGACCCTAGAAGACTTGACCGCCAAATCAAGTGAATGTTGAAGTCCCATAGGATGACCCTAAAGATGTCGCGTAAGAAATTTTATCGAGGAGGAGGGATGATGTAGTGCATGTTGAGGATAAGTCTAAGCGAGCGAGTATCGTGTTTCGAAAGTTAGCGAGTAGCCTTCGACTAGTTCGAGGCGGATAGAAAAGTTATGATCAATCGAATGAGCGCATAAGTAGACTTGGTTGGTCGATGATCGTATAGATGTTGAGGAACGTGCTTAGCGTAGTGACGCGGTAAGGCGATTGCAAGAATTCTATAATGCACAAGAGCAACGGATAGTAGAACGACCCTAAGAGTTGTGGCGTAGGTCGATTTGAGTAACGGTTAGGCTATGGGTGTTGGGCGCACGATCGATGTTATGAAATGAACTAGTCGGGACTGATTCAAAGATTGAGTAAGGAATTCCTATTCGACTGAGAATCGGAGATAGGTGTATCGTAAGAGACCTTGGGTCGGAAAGATTGTTGCCTTTGAGCATCGTAGACTCAAGTTGACCTCTTGTGTCGGGAGAGCACGAGCATGATGTCTGGATAAGTTACCTAGCGGGGGTAGCCCCAGACGTAATGTATGGATAGAGCGAGAGAATGTGAATCACGTATGGATAGTTGTGTGCGAGACTTAGTACGGATTGTAGATGAAGAAATTTGTGACATGTTGACTTAGTCCATGTCGTTAAGGCCAAATGTTATGAATGATCGGATGAAGGACTTGAGTTATGTGAGAGATAGGAAACGGTTGGGCGAACAGGCGTTGCAGAGAATTGTTGTGATCGGATGCGCAATGACTCGATACAATACGAGTGTTAGGTGGCCGACAAGAAACTTATGAGATCGAAGTTATGGTTTGAATTAAGTTATGTGCAAGATGTTGGAAGAGGATCGCATGTTATGGGATGATGCATACGAGAAATATTTTGAGAATAGGCGCCAAGATTTGGCTAAGTCGAGTACGAAATGATTGGTGTTTGAGGACTAAGTTGAGCTTGTTAGTTGTCCCGATATCCTACAACTGAGCTTGGCTGAAATACGTATATTGGTGGGATGCCTAAAATATGTGTATGATCCAAACTAAGTTGTATGATTCCAACGAGAGTAGCACGAGATCGTGAAGCGATCTATGCGGGACACTTGGATTAAGTGTTGGTTTCGGTTCGAGGACGAACCTGATTTTGAGTGGTATATTATGTAATGCCCCGCTCCGCATCGGTGCATTACGATGAGTCGTTGACTCGAAGAGTTGCGTTGACCCGATGAAAAATCGATGCGAATCGATGCAATAGTTGTGTTGGCCAAAGGTAAGCTTTGAGTCGATTGGAATCTATGAGTCAAATCGATGCAAAGGATAAGTCCCGTTTGAGAAAGTACTGATATTAGTTGATCTGGTGTGCAGGCTATGCCTTTATGCTGAATTACGGATTGTGGCATAGGTGCGATAGGCTAAAATCAACCGAGTGGTTCAAAGGAATGGCTAAGTCCGGGAGTTAGCTATGCGATCGAGTTATGGAAGCGAGACGCTTCAATCGGCGAAACGGCAAGGCGTATTGACTTAAGGTGGGCGGGTTCTTGACTCTCTCTTCATATTCCTTCACGTCTAATAAAATGTATCATGTATGCGTAGATGTTATCGAGTTAGCGAGCGTGGCTCGGCGACAAAAAGGTCTAAGTATGTGTCGAACACTAAGATAGAACATTGAACAATCGAACAATTGAAGCGACGTGCATCAAGTGTACGAGTTGCGGTAGGGCAATGATGGTAGAACGTTGAAAGGCGATATTGAGATGTGCATCATGTGCACGGCTCCAAGAACATTGAACATTAGGCGTAGAACATTGAATACGGCGCTGAGCGTGCCCTCGGGCACTTATGCTATGAAATGACTAAGTAAATATGGAAGTAGGCTATGCGAATAACATTATGAACGGGACGTGTGATTATGAGTACGAGACGACTAAGCCGTTGGGCATCGTGCATCAATATGGATGTGTTGGGGCATAACGCCGACGGAGCTCCCCACATGAATGGTGGATTATGTTTATGAGGCACGAATAAGTTCATGGCACGGAAAACCGTTTATGGATCGAGACTATGTTTATGGAACGTGAGATGGATTGGAATTTATGACTTGTATGCTATGGCGCGTATTGCATGGTCAATAGACTCGGATGGCCCGTGCACGGGTACGGCTTCCCTCGAACGATTATGCCGGGGTACCGGGACCGTTCGGCCTAGGAGGGAATTATGTGTGGTATTTATGGTGCACAACATTCGGACGGATTGCGACCGTCCAGTGCTGTGATAAGCTATGATATCCGTAAGTTTGCGATCCTTCGGATATTGGGCTAGCAACCCGTATCGAAGCGATCTTAGGCTTACACATATGAGATGCCAAGTCCATTACGGTGCGACACACCGTGACCTTCATATAGATAGGGCCGGTGGGCTGAGATAAGAGTTGGGTGCAGGCGCAGGGCATGCTACCCTTATGCATATGGTTAAGTTTATGGTCGGTTGCGTGAATTGAATGATATGATTCTATGTTAAGTTCTAACCATTGCAGGCTAGGCGAGATTCGGACGGAAATGAGCACGAACACTATGTTTACGTTCATGTTTATGCCTAACTGTATCTGCTGCAGGAACACGGTATTGGACACATTATGATAAAGTTGCTATGCGTGAATATTGCCATGAAACCAATCCTACGGCTAAATAGAAAGATCATAAATTAAGATGCATGTTCCACTAAATGATTTAGTGTTTGGCTTGGGTGCGAGCGGGTCTTGATCAGTGCGAAGCGAGGACAAAAGCACTAATCCCCTACTAGTTTATGTGCAGGCTCAGGTTATGATCGGTTCGGGGCGGAGCTTGGCTTGGACGTGCCGAGGCATGGAGTCCTTGGCGTTCAAGAGGAGCTACCGCATATGCGTTCGGACTTGCGACATGGAGATGTTCGGCCGAAGACTACTTGGTAGCTATAAAGAGGCATAATGTATGGAACAATGTAATCCTTTGTGAGCTAGAGAGATCATGAGCGTTGTAACCAATTGGCATATATGTTGGGCTATTCAGAGCCTTTGTAACCTTCAGTTCAATATGAATAAAAGAGATTCTTATGTTATACTTTGTTTTCCTTCCGCTGCTTATGTTATCAAACTGAGATAGTTCTATGTGAACCTGTTATCTTGCCTTGCACGAGCGGAACTCCAGGCTCGTGCGGCATCACGTCCCAGCGAAGACGATGATTCGGGTAAAATCTTGCAAGGACGAGCGATTTTCCGGATCGGGGCGTGACAATTAGTTGGCTGTAATTATACTGCATTTACAGCTTACGTATATTTATTATACGGCTGGCATGTTATGTACCTAGTCCTATGTTTTTTGGGACTGAGACATTACATATTTTTGTGGTGGCCCATACAGGTCTACGGATATATTGTTTGGTTACATCATGGTACCATGTAAGCTTGCATATGATTAGAGTCTAAGATTTCATCCACATGTTTGATCTCCTTCCTTGGTTCCATTTTCTAACTCTCGTTTGGCAGCCTTGATTTGCATCTTGCTTGATTATTTTCTACAACAAATTTTATTTTTCGTGCTTAGTAGAGGTTAGAAAGATGACTCATACTAGGTATATATGCTCCATTGTTCAATTACACTATTAGTCAAACTCTTATAAGTTGGGTAGCATGCCTCAAAATTGCATCCCATTGTCCTTATGACCCCTTAATAAAATATAGTTGAATGAAACTGAATAGATGACAGTGTAGAAAGATAGGTTTACCTAGACAATATAGTTTTAGAGGTCTATACCCCATTTGGTCGACCAAGGCCTTAGACAAGAAGACAGTAGGACAACTATAGAGGCATAAACACCATATTAGTCTTAGATTTCTTAGGTACTTGAACTAATTATACTTTCTTTTATCATAATATCACGTACTTCTTTTTGGACTATCTTGACTGATGCTGCTATTATAGCATAGTTTTGTGAGATTATTTTTATCGAGCTTGTTCAGGACATATGTTTTATTGGGGACGCCCACTAATACATTATCTAAGTAGAACCATGTTGGTGTTTTTTCCTTTGGACTAAGAAAGATAGTCCCACATCGGCTACACCAAATAGTGAGTATCTCAATATAATGTATTGCTTGGGTTGAGTTGTGCACATGAGGTGTGGTGGAGCACAAGTGTGTGTCATATGGAAGTATTTTCCTAGAAGGAAAAAGAACTAATTCCAATAAAGATGTAAGTTGATTTTTGTTGTGCGGACTCGGACTCGAATACGGACACGAACTCCAGGATGTCTCGTACATGCACGGGAGTGTTCGGGGGTAGGCGTGGACTGGCACACTTCTATGCTGATTATGGGATGATCTAAATATCAAACTCTATTTTTGAGTATTGGTATTTTAGTCCCACATCGGATAGGAGAAGAGGTGAAGTCTCACTCCACTTTATAAATAGAGCCCCTTGGCCTCCTTTGAAAGATACACCAGGAAGAGAGTTAAAGGAGTCCGTAAAGTTCAGAAAGCCCGTTCAAGTCTCAAATATTGACTGACAAGCGTTCTAGATGTTCATTAGAACTTGCTGGTTCCTGGAAGCGGATCGTATATAGGCTAATCTTGCTTTGAGCAACGGTGATCTGATCACCCCAGCAAAACTGCCTTTCTCTTCTCTTCTTTCTTCTCTTCTCTGATCTAATCAGAAACCTCTTGTGGGCTTTCGTCGCTGCTACTGCTAGCAACTCGATTTGTACCTTCCTAAAAGAAGCTCTACATTCGTTGCTATTGTAACAAAATCTTTTAGATTTTGTTACCCAGAATCCTCTAAAGACAACTGTGTTGTTGCTATTTTGACAACTGTTTCGATTCTCTATTTTCCATCAAAAATTATGCCTCGGGACTAACAATCTCAAAGCAAGATTTATATTTGATGGAAAACAACATGCAAACCTTCTCGACACAAGTTTTAACAAACTTAAGAAGTTTAACGGGGAGCATTATAACGTCTAGAAGAGAAAGGTCAGCCTTAATCTTCAACTCGTGAGTATTGACTTTGTGTTGACAAATCCTGAGCCTTTAAGTCCAGAAGGTGAAAATGCTCGAAGGGTCGCTGAGGCTACTGCTCTGTAATCCAAGTGGAGGAGAGATAACAACCTTTGCAAGTTGCTTATCTTAAACTCTATGGAAGACTCTCTGGCAGAGTCATATTCCAAGAAGGTGAAGGCCAAAGAGATCTGGGATTCTTTGGGTAAGCTATATGAAGATGAGAACAGGTAAAAACTTCATCGTCGAAAAGTACCACAAGTGGCTCTTCGAAGACGAGATGGCGATGCTACCTCAAGTGAAGAAATTCTTAAAGTTGCGTCAGAAATTGGATAACGAGAAGATGCCCCTCATCGACAAGTTTGTCGTTGGAGGGATAGTCTCAAAACTTCCTGCTGGTTGGAACAACTTCTATGCTAGAATGCATCGAAGAAACTGGACATTAGCTTGGAAGATCTTCTACAAGAGATCCACGTTGAGGACGAAATACGATCTCAACAGAAGATGGACTCTGTCCAAACAACTGGCTAAGGCCAACTTGGTACAAACAAGAGAGTTCAAGGGAAAGCATGTGGCTTCTCATCACAAGAAGAAGGACTCCACTAATCTGAAAGTGAAGGGTCCTTCGTTCAAGCAATAGAAGTCCAAGTCCTACGTGACTTGCTTCAACTGTGGCAAGAAGGGCCACTACAAGAGAATGCAAATCCAAGCCTAAACCAAAATAGCAGGTATGGCAAAACTTGGTTATTTTGATTACTTAACTTGGTTGCTATTGTTGCACAGGTTGAGTTATCTAGCATGGTAGCTGACTAGTGGACTGACACTAGTGTATCTGACCACGTGTGCTCTCGAAGGAGCCGTTCACCAAGGATGAGTCGTATTATGACGAAGGTCTCGATGGCAAACATATACCTAGTAGAATATCTGAAGATCGAGACAGTGGTTATGAACTATCGACAAGGACACTGGATTGCGTGTTATACGTACCAAAGATCTCCAAGATTCGATCTCAGGAAGCCTATTATCTGAAATAGACTTGAAAGATGGACATTCGTACTAGCCAGATGGTAATTTTTTGGCGAGGAACATGCTTCAAAAAGATGTTCGATGTTGAAGGGATGTTCAAACTTCTGCTGATGGTGATGAAGTTACTTCATTGAATGGACTGAGAGTTGTTCTATGACAGAAGCAGACTCAAGCTGTCCTACCGGGACCTTATCTTCAGAATGTGGGGGTAAGAAGGTGGAGGAATTTAGGGTCTGTATAGATACAGGACTGTTGGAAAGCTGCTCAGACAATTGAACTAAAGTACTGATCATCTGGAGTTAGTACACTTAGATATCTGTGACTTTTATCAATTCTCCACAGAGGTCGGTTCGAAGTATTTCTCGAAGTGCACGCTCTTATGACTTCTCAAGTAGAAGGATATAGCATTCGAGTAGTTCAGAGACTTCAGGGCTGAAGCTGAATCTTAAACCAATCTATAACTACTTAGAAGTGATCGAGATGTAGAGTATAGGTCTCATGAATTCGCATCATTCTGCAGAGAACATGGAATTGTTAATGAGACGACTTCTCCGTACTCTACTCAATCAAATGGTGTTACAGAAAGGAAGAACATAACGTTAATAGAGATAATGAACTCAATGCTGTTGACTGCGGGTCTTCCAAATTGCTTTTGGGGCGAAGTAGTGCTTACTGCTACTCTCATTCTGTATAGAGTACCGTATACAACTTTCAATGTCACTCCTCATGAACTCTGGTTCAAGGTCAGACCCAACTTGAATGTTATTCGAGTATGGGGGAGTTTGGCAAATGTGAAGCTTTCAGATTTAAAGATTCAGAAGCTAGGAACAAGGACTACGAAGATGATCTTCTTGGGGTATGCCGAGAAGGGTGATGCTCG
The DNA here is from genome assembly GCA_029216955.1 of Iris pallida. Classification (NCBI taxonomy): domain Eukaryota; kingdom Viridiplantae; phylum Streptophyta; class Magnoliopsida; order Asparagales; family Iridaceae; genus Iris; species Iris pallida. The sequence continues at coordinate 57,604 of JANAVB010010936.1, forward strand.
AAGATTTCTTGATATTGAGTCAAATCATATCATTGAATCTCGCGACACAGAATATTTTTAAGATAAATTTGCAAGGCACAAAAACATTGTTCTTGCGGATATACCGGAGAACAATGAGGGTACGCAAGAAACTGAAGTTTTTAATAATGTAGTCCAAGAAGATGTTGTTAAAACGATGGTTGAACCAGAACTTGCTGAGCCGTCAGCGAAGCGTGTGAGGAGGCCGAAGCACATCGGAAATAACTTAATCACCTATCATGTGGAAGCAGATCCACTTGCCTATGATGAGGAGATGAAGACCAGAGACGCAGTTTTTCTGGAAGAAGGCGATTGACAATAAAATTAATTCCATCACCTCAAATAACACTTGGATGTTGGTTGATCTTTCTGAAGGAGCAAAACCCATCGGATACAAATGGATCTTCAAGAAGAAAATGAAAGCAGACGAAACTATTGACAAGTTCAAGGCTAGGTTGGTAGCCAAGGGATTTTCTCAGAAGCAGGGGATTGACTACTTTGACATGTATGATCTAGTAGCCCGGATGACCACCATCAGAATGTTGATTGCTCTCACAGCAATACATAAGATGGTGATACATCAGATGGATGTAAAAACGGCTTTTCTAAATGACAAGCTGATCGAAGAGATTTACATACAACAGCCAGAGGAATTTGTCGTAAAGGATCTTAAAGACAAAGTCTGCAAGTTGGTGAAATCCTTGTACGATCTTGAATAGGCTCCCAAGATGTTGCATGAGAAATTTGACAAGGTTATAAGGTCAAATAGCTATATGGTCAGCGAGACGGACGAGTGTGTTTACACGAAGTTCGCTGATGGAAGAGGTATGATCGTTTGTCTGTACGTGGACGACATGCTGATCCTAGGTACGGACATGGGCTGTGTCACAGAGACAAAGAAGTTCATCTCGAGCAAGTTCAGTATGAAGGACTTGGGAGAAGCTGATGTGATCTTAGGGATCAAGATTATCCGGACAGACACTGGACTAGCGCTGTCACAGTCTCATTATGTTGAGAAGATGATCACTCGTTACGGATATCAGGATCTTCCAGGGATCGATACGCCATACAGGTGTGATCTGAAGCGGAAGCCTAATTCAGGGAAAAGCATCAGGCAGCTGGAGTATGCAAGCATAATCTGGAGTTTGATGTATGCTACTACAACCATAAGGCCTGACATAGCTTTCGCCATGGGAATGCTGAGTCGTTTCATGAGCAACCCAGGCATTGAACACTGGAAAGCTATGAAACGGGTTATGAGATATCTCAAGAAGTCTCAGACATATGCACTGTACTACAGCGGAGATCCACCTGTAGTGGAAGGCCTCAATGATGCCAGCTGGTTCTCAGAAGTGGAGAGCGACGAGGTCGACAGGTGGATACATTTTCACAATGAGTGGAGCTGCTATATCGTAGAAATCGAAGAAGCAGACTATGCTCTGTAGCACCCAGTTTCTAAAATGAGAGTAATTTTGAACTTTTGTATTTTTAATTATTTAATTATTTTATTTAAATCATGATATAATTTATGGTGATTTTTTAATTAATTTAAAACTATTTAAAACCATGACTTATGATTTTGATGTTTTGCTAGTGTAACCCTAGATACTGCATGACCTAGAGACTAACCATGACCATGGGAACCTAACCATGTGATTATGATGACAAATTGCAACTTTTTAGCCTAAAGGTATTTTGGTCATTTTGATAATTTTGTGAAATTATAAATTATATTAATTAAATATGTGCTAGTTAACTATTTGAGACTTGACCTAGAAGTTTAGCCTAATTCAGATTAGTCATAAGAATTAGATGATGATTAGAACCTTCCTACTAAGTGCCAAGATTAGCAATATCTAGATATTTCTAAATAGGATATTTACCCCTTAGGATATTTGTGAAAAAGAAGGCCTTAGGACTAATTGAACCAATAGGAAGACTTGAAAATGGGTAGACAAGCCCTAGCCACTCATCTACACATAAAACCTAACCCTAATTCATCTAGTGGCAGCCACAATATAGTATCCCCATATAAGTATGCTCCTATGTATGTTCTTGCCTCTTTTAACACCTACTAAGAAACCCTAACTTGTTCTTCCCCAAATTCCTCCCCCTTTATCCAAATTGATTCCAAATTGAGGCTACTCTCTTGCATTGGGATCCATTTCAGAAGTAGAGGCTAGTGGGGGCTTGCTTACAAGAAGTGGAGCTCAATTGGACATCGCTTGATGAAGGAAACTTCTCATTTCGTAGCCTTTACATTGAGTTTGAACTCTCAATAGGTAAAATCCTACAAACCCTAATAAATTCCTGATTTCTTTACATAGATGCATCCATTTAGGGTTCTCCTAGGTGTAGCCCAAGTTTGGTAGGAATTCGTTCCCATTTCGTGTCCGTATCGGACACGTATCGGTGTTTTTGAATATGTGTTCGATGAAATATCACATAGGAAATTATTTTAGTAAATTGCAAAAATAATTATAGGGTTGTGTAGCCCTTGGTGTGTGGATTCCGAATCTAATCGACTGAGTCGAATATTGTGTCATTTTCATGTCAAAATTAGACACGCACACACGCAGCACGAGCCTGTGCACATCCCCTGCTACCCGACCCTAAATTCTCCTTCATCTGGACACGTGGACACGTGCCACTTGACACAGAGGTGGGGGCCATCACTGACAGACCCCCTTCGAGTTTCAGTACACCTTGTGTCATGTCGAGGCGTGTCGAGGGAGCACGGACACGCGCACTGGTTTTGCAATGCACGTGCACGGGCTGAAACTGGGTTCTGATACGGACCTTGTGTCCATCCTAGACACGTCGTGGTCCTGTGTCAGGCCCCTAGACACGAAGACCTATACTTGGCGAACACGTATACACGAGCACGAGGACATTGGGACACTGTGTCGTGTCCACGAGTCACTGTCCTCACTGTACGAGACTATGCTGAACACAGTCTTGATATTGGTTTGACTCTCTGTTTGGACACTTTGTGTCCACTGTATGGACACATGGATACCCTCCACATGTGCACACACATGTAGGACACTACTGTACATATGTTTTCCTAATTTATTTGGGTTTTCCTATGCTATTGATCTCGGGTTTCATGATTACTGATACTTTACTGATTTTGAGGATTTCGAATACAAATTATTAGTTTATCTCTGTGTATATACATATATAAGTATATTTGTATGCTTGTATATTTGTATGTATGTATTTACTGTATGTGTGTGGAGTATGCACATATATATGAGAGTTGATGTTGATACCTGAGAATGGTTGAGTGGATTGGTGTATCCTGAGATGTTGAATGTGGGGATCAGGTTTAGGCCTATAGCAGACATCTTCAATAGCAGTAGCAGCAGTAGAGTAGAGTTTAACTTTATGTTACATTTAAGTTTAGTCCATCTTCTCTTCCTAACTTCATTACCATTCATGGTTAAGACAATTCCTGTAACACCCAGTTTTCTAAATGAGGGTAATTTTAAAATTTTGTGTTTTAATTATTTATTTATGATATTAATCGTAATATGATTTTTGGTGATTTTTTAATCATTTTAAAACTATTTTAAAACTATGACTTATGATTTTGATGTGCAGCTAGTGAAACCCTAGAGACTGTCTGCCATAGAGCCTAACCATGTGATTGGGATTTTTATTTATCATTTTTATTCTAAGGGTAATTTGGTCATTTTGACTTATTAGAATTATTTGATTAATTATTGGATTGATGGTTGTTGATTTTGACTTTTACTAGTTGTGACTTAAGAGACTAACCTAGATGTTGACCCGAGTTATGGTAACTTGATTAGTATGGTGAGACCCTAGTCTAACATAAGTCAACCCAAGTTAGGTCAATTAGGATCAAGTTTGAATATGAGGATTAATGAATAGGTTCATAGGCTTGAAACGTGTGAATTGATTTCATAACTAGTGCAACTTGGCCTATAGCCCACTAGACTAAACCCTAACCCTAATTTCCATCCTTTATGACCAGCCACCTATGGATTCCCAACCCTATAAAGTCTCTCTTCCATTGTTCTTGCCTCTTTTGTAATATTTAAACAAATTGAAGAAAGAGGTAAATAGCAATTTTCCCTAATTCATAACTTCCTCATTTTTAATCCTTTTTGATCCAAATCTTTTGCATATGAATCTAATCAACCTCTACTTGCTGTTCATGGAGAGAAATTTCAGTTTGGGATCAATTTGGGGATTTTAGCTAGTAAGGAGGAACACTCTATTTTGGGGCTTTTCTTGCCATTGGACAACTATAGGTAAAACTCGTTAAATTGAGTTATTATTCTGATTTCTTTGCATCCTAGCCTAGATCTAGGTGTCCCCTAGCTGTCCCTCGAATTTGGTAGGAAACCGTGTCCATTTCGTGTCCGTATCGGACACATATCAATGTGTCTATGTAGGTGTTTGATGAAATGCTTGAATGGATTAAATCTTTGTATTTTATAGAACAAATTACATATTTGGGAAGCCCTTGATGTGTGTTTTTGAACCCCCACTGACTGAACACGAATTCGTGTCATTTTTGTATCAGAAACAGGTGCGGACATGCTGCACGACACGCGTGTGCGCTGTCCTACTACCCGATATTTATTGCGGATACGACACAGCTCGAGACACCATGACACTTGGTGGACACGTGGGGGCAGTGTCTACGAACATGCCCCCCAAGTTTCGTGGACTCACGTGTCGTATTGGATGCGAAAACCCACCTGCACTGAATCACACTGTCACGCACACGCTGCGAACAGTAGCTTCTGACACGGGCTTCATGTCCCTCGTGGACACGTCGTGGTGATGTGTTAGGGACATGAATGTGTTGCTCTATGTTGGGCGAACACTGGGACACGAGCACAGGGCCTCGTGTGTCTCGTGTCGTGTGCACGAACCCTTGACACGCGTGCACGAGGCTGTGCCTTGCACAGTTATGTCACACAGTGACACGCGTGTTGGCACGACTTGGACACCTCGTGTCCTATCTTCTGGACACGAGTACCCCCATGACATGTTTGATATGTTCGACACATCTGTACATTGAAATTATGGATTAATTGGGAATTGATATTCAAATTTGGATTTCAGTGGTGCACATGAGTTTTGCTGATACCTGTGTATGTGCTCACTGTTTTGTGAGTTTTAAAAATGCTAATTTATGAAGTTTATGTATAGATTTTGAATTGAGATGTAGGTTAGATGCTGGTATACATATGTGGGTTTTAGTTTGTTTAGATTGTTCAACTGGACAATGAAAACCTGAGTTTCGAATTAATATTTCCAACCGTGTTTAGACTGATTTGGGATTTTTCCTGATTTTGATTTTGATTGTCTTGATTTACATTGTAATTCTCACTGAGATATAGGTTCATGTTTTGGGTTCAATGGTGAAGAGTTTTGAATTGGATTGTGGGATTTCAAATAGCTTTTGACACTCGAAAGGAGGAGAGGTCTGATACCTCTTAGGAATTTCTGAGTTCATGCATACTCATATGGTTTCCCTGAGACTTATTTAGGGTTATGTGGTTGCTTTGTTGATGATAAGCATGTCTAATATTCTGATACTGAGATTGATCGTTCATTTAATTTCCTAGATAATGAAGTTTATGTATACACTACATATATATATGTGTAATGTAATGCAATGCAATGTTGACACTCCTGTGCATGACTGAAATGTACTAAAACAGAGCCATGTATTCCCTTTCCTCACCCACACACTATGCTAACCTGGGATACTCCATACTTGTATACACACATAATAGCTAACCTTGCTGTCTTAAAAAACTGAACTATGCTAAACCCCATTGACATGTTATACATTAGTCCTAATACCCATTTTGCTGAAAGCTTGATAACCTGAGAATAGATTTGGGACATTGGATTTTGATTCACATTGTACTGAGATTTGAGATTTGATTATAGGCTGAGTTTAAATGTTTTGAGTTAAAACTGAAATTGATATTTAACTGAGAATGGGTTTAGCATTATTAAACCTGAGAATAGTTTCCTTTATGTTTAAAACTGAAAATGAACTGAGATGCACACACTTATTTTTCACCCATGTTACACACACACACATTGAGACACCACTATGCTGCTACACACACATGCAAATGCCCTTAAACACACACACACACACCACTGTCACTCACACACCCTTACACACACTACACCCATGTTCACACACACACTCATACACTTTATGTTAAACCTAAGATGTGTACGAGTGTATAGTGTTGTGTTATCAAATACCTATGTGATTTCCTGAGCATGCCTAATATGTAAAACTGTACCCCCTTCCTCTCTATATGTTCTGTCATATATGTATGTGGATATATATAAGGGTTATGCAATACATGTTATCATGTATGTAGATTGTTTAATCTTGAACCTTTCCTTTCCTATACACTTCTCATGTATACACTCACACCCATATTGTTAACTATCACTAGCCTACTCCTTGTACACACCATTGACACCCACACACACTAAACCCCTATAGCCTTACATGAATGCATGCCTATTGTAAATTTAGTTTTCTATGCAATGTAATATAATGCACATATATATATATATATATATATATATATATATATATATATATATATATATATATATATATATATATATATATATATATATATATATATATATGCCATGTTATATATAGGCCTAAGTGTTGTAAGCTAATTTATATATATATAATATATAAAATATATATATATATATATATATATATATATATATATATATATATATATATATATATATATATATATATATATATATATATATATATTATATATATATATATATATATATATATAGTCAAAAAAAAAAACATATATATATATATAGTCGAACCCCTCTCCTGGGCTCGGGTGGCCTCGGCTCCCCCTCATCGACGCCGGCCGGCCGCCGCTTCTCTTCTCCTTCCCGCCGTCGCCTCCCACTCCCACGGACGTGGCCCCTCCCCCCGCTCCTCCCCCCTCTGGCGTCCCTCCGCCGCTCCCCCGGAGTGCGGCGCCCCCGCGGCGGCTCTCCTTTCGGCTCCCGCCGTCAAGACCTACCCCGCCCTCCCGCACACGGCGGCGACCTCCCCCTCGGCCGAGGCCTCCCGTCCCCCCCCCAAGGTGGCCCAACTCGGCGATCTCCTCCCTCCGCCCCCCGGCCGAGCCCCCCGGCGGCCCTGGGCTGGCCCCCCCTCTAAGTTTCCCTCCCAGCGCCGGAGCTTCCGCCGGCTCCGTCGTCGGTGGCCCCCCTCTCTCTCCCTCCCAGCCTATCCACCCCCCTCCGGCGCTCTCTTCGCCTCAGGCCGGAGGCCCCCCTAGCCGCCGTCCCTGTTCGACGCGCCGCCTGCCGTCGCTCCGTCTCCCTCCCTATCTGAGCCCCTCTCCTCCCTGGTGGTGGTCGTCGGGTGTCGGCCGGCCTGCTTCTCGTGCTCGTCCGGTCGACCCCGGTCCCTCTCCCCCCCACCGGTCTCCTCCCTCCGGGCCGGCCCCCGCCGGAGCCCCCCTCTTCCGACCAGCAACCCCCCAACCTCGGTCTTCCCGCCGGTGCTCCTGCACGCGGGGGGGGGGGGGGAGACCTTCGTGTCCAGCGCCTACATCGGGCAGTACAACGCTTGCTTCGGGCAGGGTGCACCTAGGGCCTCGTGCCCACTCCGGTCTGAATGTTGACTTTTTTGAAAAGTTTTGAAATTTCATTTTTTGAAATTTTGAAATGTTAGGCCCATGTACTTTTCTTTTTGCTTATGTACCTGCTGAACAGGGCCCTTTTGGCTTTGGCCCAGTACCTGTGTAATGCTCTTCATGAGCTACTTTTAGCTTTCAATAAAATACTTTTTTGTTATATATATATATATATATATATATATATAATATATATATATATATATATATATATATATATATATATATATATATATATTTCATGAAATTCATGTATATATATATATATATTTTTTTTTTTTCATGAAATTCATGTATATATATATATATATATATATATATATATATATATATATATACACATGAATTTCATGAAAAAAATACATGAATTTCATGATTGATAACTTAATATATATATATATATATATATATATATATATATATATATATACACATGAATTTCATGAAAAAAATACATGAATTTCATGATTGATAACTTAAATAGCTAAATGTGAATGTTGTCTAATATGGATAGCTTGTGTTTGGCTTGTATAGCCTTGGGATTGATGTGTGCTTGCTAGGATAGTCTTGGTTAGGCCTAGTAAGACTTGTTAGACTTGTTTGGGCTAGGACTTGACCTAGTTGACCTAGTTTGACTAGTGTGGTTGACTAGAGTTGACCAAGTGTTGACTTTAGTCTAGTTTGGCCAAGACAACATGCAGATGCATTATACATTTTATTTATCATCCCTTGTATACATCTTGACTTGTGTTGCTCTAAATAGGAGTCAGATACTTCATCTCGGACAGTATATTCTCACAGATATTCAGATACCAGGCGAGTACATTCTCTGATCATTTTATAACTTGCTTATGATTATATTCCTGCTTTAGATTACGTTATTTAATGTTGTCACGATATTATAACGGTTGGTACTATATGGATCCCTACATTGAGATGTTATCCCCTTCGGGAGCATCGAATACTTCATGTCATGTGTTTCATGTACATCATGTATTCCTCGCTCTCACGTTATTCATGTTTCTCATATGCTTCATGCTCGTTCATGCACGCTCATGTACTCTCATGTGCTCTCATGTTCGGTCATGTTTCTCATATATCTCATGTATAACCTATATTTCATGTGTACCCCTTCATGGGCCTTCATGTGGAATTCATGTGCACTCAGTTCTGAGCCCTCATGTATACTTCATGTACACCCATCTATGGGCTTTCATGTGAAAATCATGTACGTAACATAACTTGTCTGGATCCTTGTGTATTGATTGGGGTATGGGGGAGTATAAATAGTCATGTGAACAATTCCAAATTAATATAACCATGTGAGCCTCTTTAGTATATTCATATGCAAATCCAGCCGTTCACATGTCGACTTTGTACTCTAAATCACTAGTCACTGATAGTTCTCTACTTATAGTAGATATTTCTATTACAGTTCTCTCTATTTACATCATATACATTCTTTCAGTTTTTATGTATCGTACTCTTTTGCACGTTTATATTTTCTAACTTGCTATGATCTGCATGAGATGTATTGTGCTTGCTCCCGTCCTGACTGGACCTGTTGAAAATTTTACAAAGGATGATGAGGAACCCTGTACCCCTTACTATGAAGCTTGCCTAGATGACACTCGCGACCTGGACCCTTGGGAGGTTCAGGCAGCTGCTGAGGATGATACCCATGCATAGTATAAATAGCTTAGATTGTTCTTTCTTTTCATGATTAGTTGTTGTCTTTGATTTCAGAGTTGTATATTTATGGAGATGTTGAGACTGGTAGTTGTTAACTTGATTTATTTCACTTCTGTTGTACCTCAGTTTGAGAATTTTCTTATCTAATCCATCGTGCTATATTCTACCTCTAGATTGTGATTGAGTTGTTCCTTCTGTGATTTAGCCTCCTTTTGGAGAGTATTTCATATTTTGTTAGTTATAGTTTATGACCTAGAACAGCGTTCTACTGCCGACACTGTGGCATAGGCTGGGCGCTGTTACGTACTCGTACCCTCACAGTGGGTGCAGGTCGTGACAATTCCCTCTAGGTTCAGTTCTTTAGGAAAATAGGATTGATCTGTTCTTTATATTTGGTTTAGGTTGTGCATGGTGCAGTCCACCTTTGTCTAATGGTTCAGTCATGGAATGAATATATCATTCCAGATGTCCCACTGCTTAGATGGATTCATGAGCTTTCCACCTTGCCTTGACCAATTCCATATCTTAAGTATTAGAAAATTTAGGACCATACTATATTTTGAAGATAGTGGTTCAGCCGCATTATTAAGTTCAAACCTTTATCCTATATATCCTGTCAATTCCTAGTTTAGTCTTAGATATTAGTGTTATAGTATGAAGGGAGTAGGTTCAGTGAAAAGCTCGTGTGGAATGAGGAGAGCTCAGTTGTGTAGCCCATCTATAAGTCAACCCCTATATTTATAGGTCATTATATATATGTGTTTACCATCAAGTATACTTTATATATACCTTCATGTGGTTGGTAAGGGTTTTAGGAAGTATACTTTATAGCTTTAAAATAAGGATGTAGCACATAGTGAATGTTAAAATTTGATTTTAAAAGGAGGTTTTGATACCACTTGTAAACATTAGCACTAATGGTCTAACTTAGCCAAAGCCCTAGATTAGACTAAACTAACTAGGTTTGACCAAAGTTGACAATTGACCAGGATTGACTAGTGTTGACCCAAATTGACTTCATCAACCTAGAATTGACTTGTATTGACCTAGCTTGATTAGACTTTGACTTAGTTGACCAAGGCTTGACTTAGGGGATTAGGAGTTGAACAGTTGACCAAAAGTCAACTGTAAGTCAACCTTTGACCCAGTTTGACCTAGTGTGTTTGATTTGACTTTCTTTGACTTAGTTGACCTAGTTCGACCTAGACAGTTGACCAAGAGTTGACTTTGATCTAGTTTAACTTAGAATCATGTAGTTTGTATTGCAGATTTCTATTATTACAATTTGAGTACTTAATAACCAGTTTTACTCTAAATAGGACTCTGTGACACCAGTTCGGACATCTATTCATATCATTCATTCAGGGTGACAGGCGAGTACATTCTCTGATCATTTCATACTTGTCAGGACTTATATTCTTGTTCTAGATTACTTTACTTGATACTGGCACGATTGTTGTCACGGATTGGTACTATATGGATCTTCTCTTGTGATGTTATCCCCATTGTGTTCAGCAGATACATATTGTGATGTGCGTTTCACGAACATATTGTATTTATTGTACATCCCTATTCATGTATACTCATTGTGCAAATCTTGTACTCTCATGATCACATAAGCTTCATAGAGAAACTATTGTACAAGGTAACGTAACTGGATTGGATCCTTGTGTATTGATTGGGGAGGTGAGTAGAAAATGGTTATGTAATCAAATCCTATTGTACAAATATTGTATAAACTATTATATATGTCCATTGTACACTCACGTATGATGGAGTTACTATTTTATTGTATAACCTAACCTGTTTACATAACCACATTATGCTATAAATTACTGGTACTTGCAGTTTTACTTATCCTGTATATATTTTCAGTTATAAATTCTTTCTCGTTTTCATGTACATCTTCTTACAGTTCATGTATCTTACTCTTTTGCATGCTTTATATTTCCTAACATGTTATGAATTGCGTGAGATGTATTGTGCTCGCTCCTGTCCTGACTAGACCTGTTGAAAATATTACAGATGATGATGGTGACAGCCCTACCTTCTATAGGGCATATGAGGGTGACATTCAGGAGCCTGATGAGCATCTAGCTCAGTAGAGGGTGCATAGATTAGTCTAGTATTTATAGCTTTATGTTTGTATCAAATTGTTCCGATTGTTAGTTGAGACTTAGTTATATTCAGGACTTGTATTTATTTATATTGAACATCTATTTTGTGTGGTGTGATAACTCTATTTATATTCAGTTTTTTCCTTTTATCTGTTTCCATATCGTGCTTTATCTTTTCTAGACTTATGATTGAGATATAGAGTTGAGATGTTATATTATACCTCCGTGCGGAGATGACATGTTTATTTATCTTGTTGTTAGATGTTATAGACGACCTATACAGCGTTCTACTGCCGACATTGCGACGTAGGCTGGACGTACCCACGTTCTCGTGCCCTTCCTCAGGGTGCGAGTCGTGACACGTTTTTGTGGTGGTCCATGCAGGTCGAGATTCAGATTTGTACGAAGTCGTGGTAGTACGACGATTAGTTATACTGCTGCGCACCTGCGAGTAGAGTTAAGGAATAGGCTTTAGTTGAGAGAATACTCAATCACTGTTAGGACTACTTGAGAGATTCCTTGGATGACCCTTGAGAATCTCATTATGAATATCTCAAAATTCGATTCCAACAGCTTCTGTTTATCTTCCTTGTTTGTTGATGAATTTGATTCTTGGTAATCAAAGTTAATTTAAAATATCCTACCAAGATGAATCGTATGGGCTAGGTCGACCTAGTTATAGAATCTAGAATCTTTTACAGTCAAATTAGCAAGCATGGTGAGGACATACAGTCTGATTTTGGATATGTTTCTCGAGTGTGGGAATTTAAGGTTTTTGCGGCCAAGCATGCGACAATGCAAAAATTTTAAATACCATGATTCTAGAGGTATGTACCTTAGTCGAGGACTCTGTGAATATCGTAGCCTTGCTTACTAGTATGACGAAGATTCTGAGTATCATGATTTTGGACAGGCGCATATGATTATCAGATTTATCTCAAGAAGGTTTATAAAATATCATTCTACCTTTTTAATTCAATCTTTTTCAAAAAAATTGTTGTTTGTTCTTCTTCAATTAGCTTAGGAGTAGGAGTAGTTTTAGTTTTTAGTATAATCCTTTGTGTAACTTCCTTTGATATAAATTTCTTCTAAATATAATGAATTGATGATTTGTGTTAGGACTTTTTGACTTAGAATTGATAGTGTACTTCTGACCTTAGAATGGTGACCATTGTAGCCAGTTTCCAGTTTCATATAAGATGATACTGCCTAACAGCCCTGATTGATTCATTGTTTTCCTTATCTTTCCAGTCTGGCACTCATGACCAGAGTCTGTCCCACTCAACTTGTTCCCTTGTACTACTTTTGCATCACAATTTCCGGTTCAATTTAGGCCATTCGACCATTTCCACTTAAATTATGATTATCATATGCATATTACCGTGACTTTTAATTTAGGAGCACAAGACTAGTTGTTTTCGCAAAACCAATTTTACATGCATGACCTAAACATGACACCCTACACCCATGACCTTCGTGTCCCACTCGAACACACCATCTTGTGCTTCATTTGCTTCACACGACTTTTCTGACACAAGATCCCATATTGATTTACCCCAGGAGTCGCTTTTATTTCTGACTCGAATTGGGGACACCTTTTCAACCTAAACCTGTCGAGCTAAATTTTGGACATGACCCATTTTAAGCCTACTACCCATATTTTACTTGTTGATCTTGTGTGCTGTTAGGAAGAGGCTTCGACCTTGATTGTTGGGGGTTTGACCTAGAAGGAGTACGACCATCTTAATTTCGAGGACAAATTTTTTCTAAGGATGGTAGACTTGTAGCACCCAGTTTCTAAAATAAGGATAATTTTGAACTTTTGTATTTTTAATTATTTAATAATGTTATTTAAATCATGATATGATTTATGGTGATTTTTAATCAATTTAAAACTATTTAAAACCATGACTTGTGATTTTGATGTTTTGCTAGTGTAACCCTAGAGATTGCATGACCTAGAGACTAACCATGACCATGGGGACCTAACCATGTGATTATGATGACAAATTACAACTTTTTAGCCTAGGGTATTTTGGTCATTTTGATAATTTTGTGAAATTGTAAATTATATTAATTAAATATGTGCTAGTTAACTATTTGAGACTTGACCTAGAAGTTTAGCCTAATCTAGATTAGTCATGAGGATTAGATGATGATTAAAACCTTCCTACTAAGTGCCAAGATTAGCAATATCTAGATATTTCTAAGTAGGATATTTACCCCTTAGGATATTTGTGAAAAAGAAGGCCTTAGGACTAATTGAACCAATAGGAAGGCTTAAAATCGAGTGGACAAGCCCTAGCCACTCATCTACACATAAAACCTAACCCTAATTCATCTAGTGGCAGCCACAACATAGTATCCCCTATAAGTATGCTCATATGTATGTTCTTGCCTCTTTTAACACCTACTAAGAAACCCTAACTTGTTCTTCCCCAAATTCCTCCCCCTTTATCCAAATTGATCCCAAATTGAGGCTACTCTCTTGCATTGGGATCTATTTCAGAAGTAGAGGCTAGTGGGGGCTTGCTTGCAAGAAGTGGAGCTCAATTGGACATCGCTTGATGAAGGGAACTTCTCATTTCGTAGCCTTTACATTGAGTTTGAACTCTCAATAGGTAAAACCCTACAAACCCTAATAAATTCATGATTTCTTTAAATAGATGCATCCATTTAGGGTTCCCCTAGGTGTAGCCCAAGTTTGGTAGAAATTTGTGTCCATTTTGTGTCCGTATCGGACACGTATCGGTGTTTTTGAATATGTGTTCGATGAAATGCCACATAGGAAATTATTTTTGTAAATTTCAAAACTAATTACATGGTTGTGTAGCCCTTAGTGTGTGGATTCCAAATCTACTCGACTGAGTCGAATATTATGTCATTTTGTGTTGAAATTAGACACGCACACACGTAGCACGAGCCTGTGCACATCCCCTGCTACCCGACCCTAAATTCTTCCTCATCTAGACACGTGGACCCGTGCCACTTGGCACAGAGGTGGGGGCCATCACTGAAAGACCCCCCTCGAGTTTTAGAACACCTCGTGTCATATCGAGGGAGCACGGACACGCGCACTGGTTTTGTACTGCACGTACACGGGCTGAAACTGGGTTCTGATACGGACCTCGTGTCCATCCTAGACACGTCGTGGTCCTGTGTCAGGCCCCTAGCCACGAAGACCTATCCTTGGCGAACACGTATGCACGAGCACGAGGACACTAGGACACTGTGTCGTGTCCACTAGTCACTGTCCTCACTGTACGAGACTATGCTGAACACAGTCTCTGACACTGGTTTGACTCTCTGTTTCGACACTTTGTGTCCACTGTATGGACACGTGGATACCCTCCACATGTGCACACACATGTGGGACACTACTGTACATGTGTTTCCCTAATTTATTTGGGTTTTCCTATGCTATTGATCTCGGATTTCATGATTACTGATACTTCACTGATTTTGAGGTTTTCGAATACAAATTATTAGTTTATCTCTGTGTATATACATATATAAGTATATTTGTATGCTTGTATATTTGTATGTATGTATTTACTGTATGTGTGTGTCTATATATCACTAGAGTATGCACATATGTATGAGAGTTGATGTTGATACCTGAGAATGGTTGAGTGGATAGGTGTATCCTGAGATGTTGAATATGGGGATCGGGTTTAGGCCTATAACAGACATCTCCAATAGCAGTAGCAGCAGTAGAGTAGAGTTTAACTTCATGTTACATTTAAGTTTAGTCCATCTTCTCTTCCTAACTTTATTACCATTCATGGTTAAGACAATTCCCTCTAGGTTCAGTTCTTTAGGAAAATAGGATTGATCTGTCCTTTGCATTTGGTTTAGGTTGTGCATGGTGCAGTCCATCTTTGTCTAATGGTTCAGTCATGGAATGAATGTATCATTCCAGATGTCCCACTGCTTAGATGGATTCATGAGCTTTCCACCTTACCTTGACCAATTCCATATCTTAAGTATTAGAAAATTTAGGACCATACTATATTTTGAAGATAGTGGTTCTGCCGCATTATTAAGTTCAAACCTTTATCCTATATATCCTGTCAATTCCTAGTTTAGTCTTAGATATTAGTGTTATAGTATGAAGGGAGTTGGTTCAGTAAAAAAACTTGTGTGCAATGAGGAGAGCTCAGTTGTGTAGCCCATCTATGAGTCAAGCCCTATATTTATAGGTCATTATATATATGTGTTTACCATCAAGTATACTTTATATATTCCTTCATGTGGTTGGTAAGGGTTTTAGGAAGTATACTCTATAGCTTTAAAATAAGGATGTAGCACATAGTGAATGTAAAAATCTGATTTTAAGAGGAGGTTTTGATACCACTTGTAAACATTAGCACTAATGATCTAACTTAGCCAAAGCCCTATATTAGACTAAACCAACTAGGTTTGACCAAAGTTGACAATTGACCAGGATTGACTAGTGTTGACCCAAATTGACTTCATCAACCTAGAATTGACTTGTATTGACTAGAGTTTGACTTAGTTGACCAAGGCTTGACTTAGGGGATTAGGAGTTGAACAGTTGACCAAAAGTCAACTGTAAGTCAACCTTTGACCCAGTTTGACCTAGTGTGTTTGATTTGACTTTCTTTGACTTAGTTGACCTAGTTCGACCTAGACAGTTGACCAATAGTTGACTTTGACCTAGTTTAACTTAGAATCATGTAGTTTGCATTGCAGATTTCTATTATTACAATTTGAGTACTTAATAACCTGTTTTACTCTAAATAGGACTCTGTGACACCAGTTCGGACATCTATTCATATCAGTCATTCTGGGTGACAGGCGAGTACATTCTCTGATCGTTTCATACTTGTCAGGACTTATATTCTTGCTCTAGATTACTTTACTTGATACTTGCATGATTGTTATCACGGATTGGTACTATATGGATCTTCTCTTGTGATGTTATCCCCATTATGTTCAGCAGATACATATTATGATGTGCGTTTCACGAACATATTGCATTTATTGTACACCCCTATTCATGTATACTTATTGTGCAATCTTGTACTCTCATGATCACATGAGCTTCATGGAGAAACTATTGTACAAGGTAACGTAACTGGATTGGATCCTTGTGTATTGATTGGGGAGGGTGAGTAGTGTAGGAACGATATAGTAAAGCGTAATACTCTAGAGGGGGGGTGAATAGAGTTGGCAGCGGAATAATGCTAATTAAAAAAGTTAGCAACACAATCACAGTATATAATCACAGATGAAAATAAAGTAAAGGCAGAGTTCAGAAAGCAAACGCAAAGACAGCGATGTATACTGGTATCCCTCTGTTGAGGACTAATCCAGTCGGTAGAACTCTTGCTACCAGTTTGAATCCACTATAGGAAAAACTGCAAGTTTTCTTACGAAGTCCTTGCAACTTCTACAACGCGAGCTTTGATACGAAGAACTCGTCCAACTTCAAATGTGAAGAGGTATTCTTCAATCAAGCCTTCTGATTACAATCTCTCAGAAACTTCTAGACCGTACCGCACTGGCAAATCGACTAGAGGATTGTAACTGGCTTGGGATCTGAAAATGAAAGCTCTAGAAAACTCTTTGGAAGGCAGAAAGCTTATTAGATAGAGAGAAGATTGAAAGTGAATGAGTGAATTGAAATGATCGAAATACTTCTCTATTTATAGGATTTCCAAAGGGAGAACTCTGTCAGAATTCGGGCAGAATTCGGGCAGAACTCGATGAGCAAATCTCGGTCAAATCCGCAACTGCAGGAGGACCAAGTTCCAGAGAATTCAAAATCAAAACGGCCACCAACCGAACTCTGGCCGAACTCTGGCCGAACTCTGGCCGAGTTCTGTCAGGGTTAGGTTAGGGTTTTTAAAATAGATTTTGGTGATTTTTGAAAACCTTTTTGAAAACCTTTTTGTAAACAATTTGATAGGTCATTTTAAAAACATTTTTGGGAATAGCCTATTTGCCAGTACGACTCGGTGTACAATGTATTCCTAGACTCAAATAAAAAGAAAATTACATTGCATAGGAAATACAGACTCAAGTAGGCAAACAGATCTTCAGTCTTGAACGAAGTGAATATCCAATCTTGCTAATGTCCAAGGAGCTGAGATGTCCCAACAAGCTTCGTATATCCAGACAGAGTTTTGATCAATTATTAAAATCAGGTTGACCATATGACCAATGGGCTAACAATCTCCCCCATTTTGATAATTGACAAACTATGAATGATATAACAATAAGCTAGTTCGAAAAAAAATATCAAAAAAAACAATGTTAGATCATTTTAATTTTCTCCCCCTTTGTCACTTAGCAAAATAGTTGTACAAGAGAAGGCTCCCCCGCATGAAATGCAGAAGACTCCCCCGCAATCAATGCATAAGTAACAAACAGTGAGAAAACAAAAATAAAAGATACAGTAAATAATTAGAGAAATTTATCATCACAAGCATGTATTGCATAAAAAAAATCTCAGGCATGCTATTTCACAGACAGTTTAAAAATGAAAAGCAATATAAGAAAATAGTGCTAAACAAAATGCTGAACTAAACTAAGATGTCATAAATGAAACATTATAAACATGTCCATGAAGATAAAAGAAATACTGATAGCAAACTACAACGAACTAATCAAAAAGTAAATGATAAAAACTTGGAATGTCGGAGCATTTCCAAGTATACAGTAGAATGTCACTAGTAATCAGATCAGATCTCATCATCACTATCCTTATCAATATCATCAGTAGCACGGCCAGCATGACCGGAAGTACCAGCACCAGAAGTACCAGCGCCAGTAGGATGAGTAGGGGCGCCAGCATAGAACTCGCCAACATAATCTCGAGGAGCACGATACCAATCATAGGCGTTACCGGGCTGGAAGTAGGCATGGACAGCCTCATCCTCACAGCGGTAACCCGAAAAAGCTGGATCTCGAGGAATGGATGTGGCAGAGTGACCAGTCTGTGCACAACGCAGATCGGCCAAGGAGTTTGCCATCGCCTGGTAACGGGTGACATCGCGGAACTCACGCTCGCGAGCCATGTCCGTCATCGAGACGTGCAAAGCAGATAGGTGCTGATGTATGCCCTCAAAAGTCATGGCATACGGCTGATGTGGTGGAGATGGTGCAGTAGGAGGAGTAGGAGGTGGAGCTGAAGCAGTCCGGCTGCGACGAGAAAGCTGGAGTAACTTGGGCTCAGAGTCCTGAGTACAAGTCGATAGATCGATGTCGAAGCGCTGAAAGATACGAGGGAGAATCATCGCGTAAGAGAGATTTCGATCTCTTGCACGACAACGTCCCATCATCTGAATAATAGTCTTGGGGACGGAAAAAGGAATCCCCTTGATAAGATGATACATAGCGGACAGCTCAAGCGAAGTCACATCATCCTTGGAAGTGGATTTAAGAAGTAGAGTAGAGTAGATGATGCGATGCAATTCGTAGTTGAACAAGTTAAGGTTGTTAGCCTTAAACTTTCCAGAACGTACTCTGTCAGGTGCACAAAGTTTCGTTTTGAAACTCGTGAGTGTAGTGCCGTCGGGGAACTCGAATTCCGTGATATCAACTAGCGGTTCACCTTCATTGGGAATCCCAAGAATCTCCGCTAGGAGGACATCATTGAAGTCAATATCTATGCCTCCAACACGTGTGCTCACGTCAAAAGTGTTAACTATGAGATTGCAATAGAACAATCTAATGGCATTAGTAGCAATTGGGAAGCACAGTTTAACAAGCAAATGTAACCCTAATGCCTCAAATAAGTGACGATGGTCAGGAAATATCGTCCATTTAATTGGAGCGCCGCTGCATATGGATCGGGTGGAAAAGTCACCGTACCATAATAAAGCTTGATCGAGGGTTTGAAAGAAAAACCCATTGAAAGCACCGTCGCTCTTTTGGACTGGCGAAAACAAAGAATCCGTGTGAGGATTCGAAGAGGACCCTTCCTCACTAGGAGTAGTCTTCTTCCTCTTAGACGGATTAAATCTAGGTGCCATTGAAATAAATAAGCACAAATTTGAAAGTGGAGAAGGAGAGAGTTATACCTCACAAAAATTGGATATGTTGTAAAGAAGGATGATCTCCGCACGATTCCAAAGTTTGGAAGGATTTCACCAAGTAGATAGGGAGCAATGGGTTGGTGAATACCTAGGGTTTGGAGGATTTTCGGGCGGCTGTAGCTGCTGGTTGGAAATATGGAAGCAATGGAATAGAAGGAGCTCTCGGGTTCTGGATATATACGCAGATACCCTCAACCGAACTCGGGCCGAATTCGGTCAGAGTTCTGGCCGAATTCGCCTAGGGTTCTTTCAAGTTGATTTAGCTACTTCTTTTTCATTGACTCGTTGCAAATATTTAATTCAAAGATTAGTTATTTTAGTCTTCAAATAACATAATTAATAATATTTTATGAATTAAATGTTATTATACAGTGACTGTCTCAGATTAGCTGTAGGAGTACTGTCCCAGCTGGCGGAGGTTCACCGGGGAACTCTTAAGTACCGCTTCGCTTCAACCGTAGTTGTGGTGACAGACAGACTCTTTATTAGCTTGTCTCTAACACAGTTTTTGCATAATGATATATAATCATAAAATAAAATCAATTAATATTATTGACGTCCAAAATTCCTAATTCTCGACGTAAATAATTGAAACGATCTTCCGCTAGAGGTTTAGTGAAGATGTCAGCTAATTGATTATCAGTATCTATGTATACAAGGTTTATATCTCCATTTTGATGATGATCTCTAAGAAAATGATGCCGAATCTCGATATGTTTAGTACGAGAGTGACATACAGGATTCTTAGTCAAATTAATGGTGCTAGTGTTATCACAGAAAATGGGAATATGTGTGTAAAATAAATCAAAGTCTTCTAAGGTTTGTTTCATCCACAAAATCTGAGCACAACAACGTCCTGCGGCGATGTACTCAGCCTCTGTTGTTGATAAGGCTACAGAATTTTGCTTTTTACTAAACCAAGAGACTAGAGCCTTGCCTAAGAAATGACATGTACCGCTAGTACTTTTTCTATCAACCTTGCATCCAGCAAAATCTGCATCCGAATAACCAATAAGGTCAAAGGATTTGGATTTGGGATACCACAAGCCGACAGAAGAAGTGCCTTTAAGGTATCGGAAGATACGCTTAACTGCGGACAGATGTGATTCCTTTGGGTTAGCTTGAAAACGTGCACACAATCAAACACTAAACATTATATCTGGACGACTAGCAGTTAAGTAAAGTAAACTACCAATCATACCTCGATACTTACGTGTGTCGACTGGCTTGCCTTGTTCGTCAGAATCAAGCTTTGTTGAAGTTGCCATCGGAGTGCCAATAGGTTTGACATTGTCCAGATCAAACTTCTTTAGCAAATCTTTTGTGTACTTGGCTTGATTAATGAACGTCCCATTGTCGGTTTGTTTGATTTGCAATCCGAGAAAGAATTTCAGCTCTCCCATCATGCTCATCTCAAACTCATTCTGCATACACTTAGAGAATTCTTGACAAAAAGATTCATCAGTGGATCCAAATATGATATCATCAACATAGATCTGAATTAAAAGCAGCTTGCCATTAAAAGATTTAATAAAAAGTGTAGTGTCAACATTTCCTTTTGTAAAACCGTTGTCAAGTAGAAAAGAGCTTAGACGATCATACCAAGCACGAGGGGCTTGTTTCAAACCGTATATGGCTTTCTTCAACTTGAAAACATGGTCAAGATTTTTGAAATCCGTGAAACCCGGAGGTTGTGCTACAAAAACTTCTTCTTTTATAAATCTATTTAGAAAAGCACTTTTTACATCCATTTGAAAAAGGTTTGAAATCATGAAAATATGCAAATGCACATAACATACGAATGGATTCTAATCTCGCAACTGGGGCATAAGTCTCATCGTAGTCGATACCCTCTTCTTGATTGTATCCTTGAGCTACGAGTCGAGCCTTGTTACGAGTTACTAAACCATCCTCATTCAGTTTGTTTCGGAATACCCAACGGGTGCCAATGACCGGATGATCAATAGGCTTGGGAACAAGTTCCCAAACTTGATTCCGTTCGAATTGGTTCAATTCCTCTTGCATGGCATCTATCCAAAAACTATTACTACATGCTTCATCAATAGATTTAGGTTCTAGCTGTGAAATAAATGCAACACTAGAAATAATATCTCTACTGGATGATCGAGTGCTTACTCCTTTGGTAATGTCACCAATTACCAAATCTTGTGGATGATCAGCTGTGAATTTTAACCTTTTCGGTAGACTCTGTAGGTAGCTGGTTCCTGGATCTCCTCTAGGGGGTTCAGCTTGTGCAGAGCTTGGTTCAGGTTCAGCTGATGTTGAGCTTGATGTAGGCAGATCTTCATCACTGTCATCGAGTGTCATTTGGTTCATTTCATCAAAAGTGACGTTGATTGACTCTTCGATGATCATGGTACGTTTGTTGAAGACTCTGTATCCTTTGCTCTTGGCCGCATAACCTAAAAATATACCTTTATCGGCCTTTTCGTCAAGCTTTCCCAAATTGTCTTTAGTATTAAGAATAAAGCAATTACAGCCAAATATCTTAAAATATGAAACTGAAGGAATTCTATCAAACCATAACTCAAATGGAGTCTTTTTCGATTTGGGTCGAATTAGAACTCTATTGAGCACAAAGCAAGCTGTATTGACAGCTTCAGCCCAGAAGTATTTGGGTAGGCTAAATTGATTTAACATTACTCTGGCCATTTCGGTTAGAGTTCTGTTCTTACGTTCCACAACTCCATTTTGTTGTGGAATTCTAGGGCAGGAGAACTCGTGTATAAAACCGTGTGTGTCACAAAATTGCTCGAAATCAGCATTCTCGAATTCGCCTCCATGATCGCTTCTAATATGAGTGATCATGTAACCTTTTTCATTTTGTACTTTCTTGCAAAAGGCGACAAATTCGGATAATGCGTCATTCTTGCGTGTCAAGAAATATACCCACGTATATCTAGAAAAATCATCTACAATTACAAATGCATATAATTTACCTCCGAGACTAGCAACTCTGCTAGGACCGAATAAATCCATGTGTAGCAATTGTAGAGGTCTAGTAGTACATACTGCGTTTACAGACTTGAATGTGGATCTGGTAGCCTTGTTCTTTTCGCATTGGCTGCATACCGAATCCTTCTTGAATGTTATGTCCGGTAAACCGCGTACTAACTTCTTTGTGGATAATCTTGAAATTGTATCCATGTTTGCATGACCGAGTCTCATATGCCATAAATGACTCTCATCACTTTTGGCCATTAAGCATCTACCTGAAATGTTAGCTTCTTCCAATAGATAGAAAACATATATATTGTCTTCCCTGATTCCTTCAAAGATAGTACTACCAGTTGAGCTATCAACTATAGTACATTTGTCTTTGCCAAAGTTGATACCATAACCATGATCAGCTAGATGACTTATGCTGAGCAGATTATGTTTTAACTCGGTAACCAGACAGACATCTTTAATCACGGGATAGGGAGATTTACCAACATCACCGATACCAATAATATACCCTTTCAAATTATTACCGAAGGAAACATAACCTTCCTTCTTCTTCTTCGACAGTGTTGCAAATAGAGTAGCGTCATCGGTCATATGCCGTGAGCAACCGCTGTCGAGAATCCATTTGCTTCTAGCATGTGAAGGGTGTTCCACCTACAAAACAGTTTGTAGATGAAACTCTTGGTACCCATTTCTTGTAGGGTCCTGAATTGTTAGCTTTAGGTATCCAAGCATAAACATTTAAATCAACTAGCTTTCTCATTCTACATGCAGATAAAATATGACCAATGAGGCCACAATAATGACATTGTGCATGTTGAGTGCTGAAAGCAGAGTGATGTGCATGGTTGGTAGGTTTAGGTTTTCTAGTATAGAAGAATGCATACCTATGATCATGTTTGGGCTTAACCTTTTGGGGTAAAGGTTTTATATGGTTTGGTCTGACAGTGTTTGGCTTGGGAATGTTCCGAATTTTCGGTAAGTGACACGTGTTAGGATAGGAAGCAGCAGGCTCATTCTGTTTTCCTAACCTAATTTCCAACCTTTTGGAAGTGTCATATAACTTAGTATAATCAGAAGTGAGTGATTCCATTCTGATTTGTGCAGATTGAAGACTTTTCTTTTCTTTTGAAAGATCTTCTCTCAATTGGTCTATAATCTTATCTTTCTCTTCGGATGACTGTTTAGTCTCGTGTAATAAGAGCTTTATAGAGGAAAGCTCACCAGACTCACTAACACTAGTTCTAACCTCAGCTAGTAGGTCGGTAAGTCTTCCTATTTCTCCTTTGTACTCTTTGAGTACCTTCTTAGCGGTCTGATATTTACTACGCAGTTTCCTGTAGTCAAGCATCAGGTCACTGAAGGCATCTCCTAATTGCTCAAAGGTAAAGTCATCATATGTTTCTACAGGTTCAGTAGGTACCTGATCGATTGCCATGAAGCAGATGTTTGCAGCGTCCTCTGAATGTTCATCTTCTGAGTCGCTAGCTTCACTCTCATGCCATATGCTGGTATTGGCATATTTTCGGGATGTTGATCTCTTCAGGTTGCCTTTTTCATACCTGTTGTTCTTCTTGCTCGATGATGAGTTGATGGGACAGTCCTTCTTCATATGTCCCTTCTTCTTGCAGCCATAGCAGACAGCATCTTCTTGGTACCAGTTGTTGCTGTTGTTCTTTTTGACTCTCTTCTCATGTCTCATGAATCTTTTGAACTTCCTTGCTAGGAGAGCTTGATCTTCAGCGTCAGATCCACTGCTGTCTGAGTCATCTTCAGCAGCTTTTCTGTGCTGAGCCTTGAGGGCGATAGTCTTCTCCTTTGGTGCAGGCTCTTCAAAATCTTGTAGATCCAGTTCATGAGTGAGTAGCTTACCCATGAGTACTTCAAGTGACATTGTGGTGAGGTCGTTTCCTTCAATAATAGCTGTAGCCTTCGGAATCCAGTTCTTGGTGAGAGCTCGCAGGAGTTTGCGAATCTTTTCGTGGTTATTGTATTCTTTGCCTAAGGAGGACAAAGGGTTTACAATATCCAAGAACCTCTCGAACATTTGTGTGACTGTTTCATTTGGCTTCATTTTGAACGCCTCGTACTCTTGAGTAAGTCTGCTGACTTTTGACTCCTTGACTTGAGTCGTGCCTTCATGTGTAACTTCGAGAAGCTTCCATACACCATTTGCCGTTGTGCATGTAGATACCCTGTTAAATTCTGTTCTGTCTAAGGCACAAAAAAGAGCATTAATGGCACGTGCGTCAAGACTGGCCTTTTTCTTTTCTTCCTCTGTATAACTGTTTTGGGGTTTTTCAACTAAAACACCCTCGACATTTATACGAGGTGGCTTCTGATAGCCATCAAGAACAATAGCCCATAAGTCAAAATCAAGAGACTTTAAGAAGAAACTCATCCGTGTTTTCCAATAAGTGTAGTTAGTACCATCAAACAGAGGAGGTCTGTTTGTGGCCTGACCTTCACTTGTGAATTTCATAGTAGCCATGTGATGTGCTGTGATTTAATAAATAATGAATAAATAATAGCACTTATACCTTGCTTTACCTGTAACACCTGCTCTGATACCAATTGTAGGAACGATATAGTAAAGCGTAATACTCTAGAGGGGGGGTGAATAGAGTTGGCAGCGGAATAATGCTAATTAAAAAAGTTAGCAACACAATCACAGTATATAATCACAGATGAAAATAAAGTAAAGGCAGAGTTCAGAAAGCAAACACAAAGACAGCGATGTATACTGGTATCCCTCTGTTGAGGACTAATCCAGTCGGTAGAACTCTTGCTACCAGTTTGAATCCACTATAGGAAAAACCGCAAGTTTTCTTACGAAGTCCTTGCAACTTCTACAACGCGAGCTTTGATACGAAGAACTCGTCCAACTTCAAATGTGAAGAGGTATTCTTCAATCAAGCCTTCTGATTACAATCTCTCAGAAACTTCTAGACCGTACCGCACTGGCAAATCGACTAGAGGATTGTAACTGGCTTGGGATCTGAAAATGAAAGCTCTAGAAAACTCTTTGGAAGGCAGAAAGCTTATTAGATAGAGAGAAGATTGAAAGTGAATGAGTGAATTGAAATGATCGAAATACTTCTCTATTTATAGGATTTCCAAAGGGAGAACTCTGTCAGAATTCGGGCAGAATTCGGGCAGAACTCGATGAGCAAATCTCGGTCAAATCCGCAACTGCAGGAGGACCAAGTTCCAGAGAATTCAAAATCAAAACGGCCACCAACCGAACTCTGGCCGAACTCTGGCCGAACTCTGGCCGAGTTCTGTCAGGGTTAGGTTAGGGTTTTTAAAATAGGTTTTGGTGATTTTTGAAAACCTTTTTGAAAACCTTTTTGTAAACAATTTGATAGGTCATTTTAAAAACATTTTTGGGAATAGCCTATTTGCCAGTACGACTCGGTGTACAATATATTCCTAGACTCAAATAAAAAGAAAATTACATTGCATAGGAAATATAGACTCAAGTAGGCAAACAGATCTTCAGTCTTGAATGAAGTGAATATCCAATCTTGCTAATGTCCAAGGAGCTGAGATGTCCCAACAAGCTTCGTATATCCAGACAGAGTTTTGATCAATTATTAAAATCAGGTTGACCATATGACCAATGGGCCAACAAGTAGGAAATGGTTATGTAATCAAATCCTATTGTACAAATATTGTATAAACTATTGTATATGTCCATTATACACTCACGTATGATGGAGTTACCATTTTATTGTATAACCTAACCTGTTTATATAACCATATTGTGCTCTAAATCACTGGTACTTGCAGTTTTACTTATCCTGTATATATTTTCAGTTATAAATTCTCTCTTGTTTTCATGTACATCTTCTTACAGTTCATGTATCTTACTATTTTGCATGCTTTATATTTCCTAACATGTTATGAACTGCGTGAGATGTATTGTGCTCGCTCCTGTCCTGACTGGACCTGTTAAAAATATTACAAATGATGATGGTGACTGCCCTACCTTCTATGGGACACATGAGGGTGACATTCAGGAGCCTGATGAGCATCTAGCTCAGTAGAGGGTGCCTAGATTAGTCTAGTATTTATAGCTTTATGTTTGTATCGGATTGTTCCGATTGTTAGTTGAGACTTAGTTATATTCAGGACTTGTATTTATTTGTGTTGAACATCTATTTTGTGTGGTGTGATAACTCTATTTATATTCAGTTTCTTCCTTTTATCTGTTTCCATATCGTGCTCTATCTTCCCTAGACTTTTGATCGAGATATCACTACAACAAATAGGGCATACAATAGCAGCCTATATATAGCGTTCAAGCCTCCCTGCTATAGAATGTCATCATCAATAGCATTCCTTCCGCAGTGCTATTAAAATAGAATACAATAGCAGTTTATCTATAGCGTTCGAGCCTCCCTACTATTACAATATAATCATCCATAACGTTCATATTGAAGTGCTATTAAATGTTCATACAATAGCGGTTTATCTATAGCGTCGAAGCCTCCCTGCTATTAGAATGTCATTATCAATAGCGTTCATTATGTAGTGCTGTTAACAGAACTTTATATAACATATTTTTAACATTGTTAAAGGTATAGTTTTTTTTGAACGTTGCTATGCCCGTATGTCTAGGGGTGAGCATTATTCGGTTTTTGGACCGAAATCCGAACCGAACCTAACCGAATAAGAGATTCGGTTCGGTTTGAAAAAAATTTGGTTCGGTTTCGGTTTCGGTTTCGAAAATACTAAAACTTCTTATTCGGTTTCAGTTTCGATTTTGGGATTCGGTTTCGGTTTAATCCCACTAACCTTTCAGAAATTTTATCTAAAATTCCTCTCCCTGGTAAACTGAATAATTTTTTTTGATAATATATATACAAAATATATCTTTGTATATTTAGTTACTATATATATTGACAAAAATTATAAATAAACTGAAATATTAGTTAAACCAAATAAACTGATAATTGAACAGATTTATTCCGTTCGGTTTGGTTCGATACGGGATATTTCGGTTGGTTTCAATTTTTGTTATTCGATTTACGGTCGAATTCGGTATTTGGTAATTCGGTTCGGTTAACCGAGTTAATCGAATGCTCACAATTGAACTATCTACTGTTCCAATCATGGGAGAAGCAACACAGTTTTCTATTTTATATTAAAAAATAAGTTAAAGGAGCGATTCAGTTTTGCTGTATAATTTATAGTGTTCTCGATTGCGGACGATCCCGTCCGTTGGATTTTTAGAAATTAAATCGGTACCGTCCATAGCAAAATGTTATGTCTTATGTTAGAAAAAATCTTAATGTATTCTCCCCCAACCCTTCAACTCCTCATAACCCGCACACCAAACTAAATATTGGTTAAACCAATTTTTTTCCAATTATTCAGCAGCCATTTTTATCTTTCCCTCTCCTTCTCTCAAAAATTCGCTCCTTTCATCTCATCTTTCCCTCTCCCTCCTCTGAAATTTCTAGCTTCCTCTCATCTTTCCCTTTCCTTCCTCTGAATTTTGGGCTTCCTCTCCTTTCCCTAATGCCCCTTCTTCAATTTCAATTTTTTTTAAATCTCTTTCGCCTCCACCAAATCTATAACCCACTACAAGAAATTGCATTTTTGGCAACATCTTTTAGCAACAAAGGGTCTTTTATGTCTCTAAAAGCTTATATATATTAGCGACATGAATTTTTAGTATGTCGCAAAATTCACATGAATTTTACTAGAAGGAAACCAAGTATCTGACCCGCCAAAAATTCTCTACATATTGCGACATCCACATGTCGCAAAAAGGCATTATTTGTTTCCCAATATGTACCTATGTCGCCAAATGCATTTTTATATATTTTTAATTGAGTAATAACCTATAAAAATATCAAACAAAATCCTTAAAAACCAAAAACTCAAAACCCGAACAGTCTTTTGGGTTTTCTCTCTGGTGCCGGCGGACATCTCTTCTCTTTTGTGCTCGCCAACATTTGGGTTTCCTCTCTCACGCAAGCCAACACCTGGGTTTCCTCTCTGTCGCGTGCGCACCGAAAGCTTCCCCCTCCATCCACATTGTGAGCTTCGAAGCTTCTTCCCATCACCGTTAGCTTCTTCCCCTTATATTCTTAGTAGGTTGATTTTGTTAGGCTTTTATTATATGTATATGTAGGAACTTCGTTGTCTATGTTTCAAATTAGGGTTTGATCTTGTTAGGGTTTTTCTATCTCAAATAATTTTGTTAGGGTTTGATTTGGGATAGTATGTTAATTACTTGACAAATTAGGGTTTGGTTTTCAGATCCTCTCTGATGGTATGATTTTTTGGCATTATTTATGTAAATTTTATTTTCTACATTTATTATGGTAAGACATGACATTGTGTTCACTATTTTTTTGTGTGTGTCCATGTCTGTTTCATTACAAACTCTAAAATTATCAGTAATCAAAGATAAAGTAATACCGCACAGATGTATCAGGGGATTATGTTTTCGTTATAATTGTATTAGCTTGCATTTGTATTGCATACAAATAAAATTCACCAGTGATGTGGAAACTAGACCTTAGCTTATGTCCCATACATTAGCGGTTCAATTACCGGTTTTCTCAAACCGGTTAGGCAAACTGTATCGGTCCTTTGGAACCTTTATACCGGCGGCCGATATATCTGTCGTACCGGGAGATATATATCCTGAACAGTGCATAACACCAATTTTTTTTGGCTTCTACTTTCTTATCTAATTATGCCTTTTGCAGTAATAATACTTCTCCTCTGAGCTCTTATATTCTACTGTTGCAGAACTTTGAGATTTTGTTGGATTGCCGAATGCCAAACGGAACATCTACTATAAATTTGTTATGGATTATATTCAATTTGCTAACTAAATTTTATGATTTACATTTTTTACTTATCATTTTGAGTAAAGATGTGGTGTGGGTTATGGGTGTGGGGGCAGATGTATGTATTGGCATATTTGTAATTGTTTTCTCTGAGAGAATACAGATCCAATTTTCTTTTAAATTCGATATTCATAATGGGTAAAGCGCTATTCGAGTCAAATTAGATTGCAAAGCATATGAAGCTTACTAAATACGAATGCAAATTTAATTAAGCCACCTTTGAGTTTATATCCCTTCTGGTACAGAATAAACTAGTGGATGTTGAGTGCGTGCCTAGTAATGGCCATTTGTAAGCTCTAGACCATGCATCTCTTAGTGCCATTATGTAAGTTGATCCATATGTATTATATGAACACGCATGGATATACATACACATTTAATAGTCTGGATATGGATGTGATCTTTTTATCCTGACATTGCTGTATGTTAGAAGTATAATTAACCTAAACTTGTGTCTATTTAGTGAGAACTATCAAATATTGACATTTGTCAAAATATGGATATGATACCAGAGATGGAATGAATTATTTGTATAGCTTTACACCATACTCTGATCTGTGCAAGTGTTGAAAAACACTGAAAGCCTTATTAAATTTTTTTATATGGTTGTGGTGTAGAATGTAAAGCAATAAGCAAAAGTTATGAAGGCTGTGAAGCAAAGTTCTTTGTAACTTATGGCACGGTACTTTTCTTATTGCAAATCAATATATTCCTTTGGTAGTGGCCCAACTTTGCATTTAGCTGCACATTTGTCTCATCTGAGAGCAGTTATTCTACACAATCCAATTATGTCTGGCTTGCAAGTTGTGTATCCTGTGAAGCACACATACTGGTTTGACATATATAAGGTGTCACTTATTACTTACCTATCATTGTTTTTGTTTTCAATCTTTGCTGCTAATAGATGGATATGTTTCTCTGCAGAATATTGATAAAATTCCCAAGGTTACTTGTCCTGTGTTGGTAATTCATGTAAGTTGTACCAATTAAGTTAAATAATTGTCTTATCTTATATAAATATATAGTCTAGTTCATATTACCATTCCTTTTTATTGTTGCTTATGATTTAGATGCATAGATATGTTTCCTTGTTTCAATTTAGTGTTTCCCCACACATGGAAACTTAAAGTAGGATGACCATGGTTATATCATTGGATAGCTGCATATTAGGGACCTGATTGATGGTAATTTTTACTTCAAGTTGTATGATATTTCAGTATTATTTCTCAGAAGAGAAACCAGTACTTCTTTGAGACTTACGAGTAATCTGAGTAATCTGAATGAAATTATAGATGTTCCGAGGAGTTATTCTCTTTACTGAAAAGAGTCATATTCTTGCTGCTACTGCAGTAAACATTGAGTTCATTGGCGAAGGGTTGGTGTTGTTTTTAACTGAAAATGCCTTGTGTTTCCAATATATGTTATTTGTTTAGTTCTTATGGAAATTCTGAATCCTGTGTATATTGTGACTCCAAAGTTGTTTTAGTTTTGAATCTTGTGCATAGGAAAATACGAATGACAAGTATGCATCTAGTTGACTGGTTTTTGCGGGCACATCCAGGTACATGCATGAAGCATTAAGGTAATAGGTTTAAAACATATCATAAACTTTATCGCCAAAAAAACATATCATAAACAAAAGTTTTTTGGCTTTATGCCACAAGTTGTACACTGAGTTGTCATCCAAGCCTGCTTAGAAATAAACAACTTAGTTTCCAACTTGCAGGCATAAAGCCGAAAAACTTTTGTTTATGATATGTTTTCTTTCATATTCTTTCGTATCCCTTCCCGTTGAGAAAATTTGTCAATGACGTTAAGTTTCATATACCAACCAATATGTTCACATTTATGATCTTACATGATTGTCTAGAACTTTTCCAATCATTTTGTAGTTTGTTTCCAAGGTTTCAGACTAATTGTCGATTAGTTCTGAGAAATTGATCTCATGGTTGGCAATTGATTTGAATATTTGTTTGTCATTATATTCTTAATGTGATTTTGTTTTGATGATATCATTTATTAAGTTCGGTTCTTCTGTTTTGCTTTCTCAGCTTTCAAAATATAGATAGATAATAGCACTAATGATTTTACAAAAATCCACACATATTCAAATATGTGGGAAATATGCGTTGACTTCCTAATTTGGTAGTTGTAGGTGATTGATCGAGATTAGTGTTTTTTAATTATTTATTTTTGAAACTCTGCTCTCTCTCTCTCTAAATCTCTAAACTTGTACTCTTAAGTTGCATGGATACTCCTTCAGGACTGTATCCATGTTTATATTTCCAATTTAGGATTTTATCCCCAACCTATGTGGATGTTAGGGTTGTAGCATCTCCAACATTTTGTTTTACTGTAAATAGTGAAATTGTTGTAACAAATGTTACATGACCTTTCTCAAATATTGCAACTTCTTGTTAGTTGCAACACCACTTACATCAACAAGTTCATATGCAACAAATTGTGTTCTAAATATGTGAACCAGCACTCAATGCCCTACTATTTCACACTATTACTCTACTCCATGACCATGTTCAGTATGTTCTCCCCCCTTGACTAATCTTGAGATATTACTTCCTTTTCCTACATCTGTTGAGACAACAAAAATGGGCCCATTTGAAGGACCTTCACAGAACAATCAAATTATGTGAACCAGCTTGGGTTTCTATAGATCCCATTGTGACATCACTTGGAAATTTACCAGAGGTTTATTTACAGGCGACTCTTTCTGCATATGAATTGAAGTATCTTAAGGCTCTATAACTGATCCTTCAATCGTTTGTTACATTACTGGCCATTCAATTGTTTACTATTTTTAGCTTTGTAGTAAATATGTTATTAATCTATCGTTTGTTTCATTCCTGGCCATTCAATTGTTTTCTATTTTTATACTGTTGATAATGTCTTTTTTTTCCCTCGAAACACTCCTAAGTTCAATTTTTTTTTATAGAATGTTACTATTTAACGATTACCATTACATAATTTACTACCTCCTGCCAGTATTTTAACTGACGCTGGCACATAAAATTTGTGCTCAACAGGTGGAAGTTCAAACTACGCAGATGAAAATGAAACTGGCTGGAAAATTTTCTTGGGTGTCATACAATGATGACTCATTCACAACCTATGGATTAATAGAGCAAGTAAATGTGACAAGGGATACTACAGATTCTCTGTGGTACACAAAATAGTGAGTATATATTTTATTGTCCAGGATTGTTTAAATTAAATCTGTCACTCAAAGAAAAGTCACTTATGACTTCCTCCACTTTCAAGTGTCGACGTAGGCCAAAAGGAACAATTTTTGAAGAATGGATAATATCATGACCTTACCGTGTTATCAGTTGGCCATTCTTCGCATGTTTTCATCAACGGACAATTAACAGGTATGTGTATTTTTTAAATAATATGTGGCAACACTTATTTCTTTTTATATATGGGTAATTATTTCCAATACATAACACATTTTATTAATGTATGTGGAAAATTGAAGTTTACTCATAACTCCATCGTCTAATGTAAAGAAACCATCTTGATAAAGATAGAGAATAAGAGGATGGTAATAACTAGGACAGAACAAGTTGTGGACTTGCTAAGTATGTATGGATATGAATCGATCACTAATAAATTCAACTGACAATGGATTCCAGTTGTTTGGTTGATTATAACTCATAAAATTTTAGGCAATTTTCTATTGATAGCTAACTCATAAATTCAACTGCTTGTTTATTAACCAGGAACACTAATGTTTCCCCCCTATATTTGTGTAAGTTGGATGAAGTAAGATAATTTCAGAGGAGCTTTGGTTGTGGATAGGCTCGACGGGTTCGAGCTAAATTTTGGATATATGTATGGAAACAATTAAACGCTGACTACATTATTAATGTTTAATTTTGGAGAAATTATGAAGGATTTTGAATGTTCTTGACAGTGAAATTAATGAATTTACTTATGTTCGAAATTTATTCTGTGATTGATTCGTCGAGAAGCATTTAAATTTTTGATACCAGCATTCTGTGTATATATGAAATAGATATCTGTGGCATTCTGTATATCTGCAATGCTATTTTGATGTTCTGCAATACTATTCTGATGTGAATTGTTTCTTTACACTAATGCATTCTGCAATAGCATTCTGACATGCTATTGGTGCACATATAATAGCGCGAAAGAAACGCTATAAAAACCAATTTGCATCGAAAAGCTTTTAACAAACAATAACATATATGAACGCAATTAAAAATCAACAGTGTTCACGAACGTCATAAATAACTTATAGCGGTAATAAGCGTTATTAGGAAACTATAGCATTCATAAATGCTATGTAAACTCTATAGCATTTGTCACTGCTATATCAAGTCTATAGCGTTCATGGACGCTATAGTAACTCAATAGACTATTACTCTTCTATAGCGTTCTTAAATGCTATAACGCTGGTATAGCGTTCTTAAATGCTATAACCTGTCTATAGCACCATGGAACGCTATAATCCATCAATAGCGTTCATGAACGTTATAAATTTATAGCGTTCATGTACATGGGGCAATTATAGCGGGGGCATTTATAGCGGACATAAAATGCTATAATAGTCATTCTATAGCGTTCTGAGCACGCTATCGTATCCCATATCAATTGTAGTGTATAGAGTTGAGATGTTATATTATACCTCCGTACGGAGATGACAGGTTTATATATCTTGTTGTTAGATGTTATAGACGACCTATACAGCGTTCTACCGCCGACACTGCAGCATAGGCTAGACGTATCCACGTTCTCGTGCCCTTCCTCAGGGTGCGGGTCGTGACATGCTCTAGCGGCCATCCATAGAATCTGAGTTCTTTGGACTTGATACCGCAGCGGAGGAAGCAGAATGGCTTCGGAAGCTCATGTATAATCTTCTAGTGGTTGGGGCACAAATACCGGCGATACCGATATACTGCGACAACCAGGCGACTGCGACGGTGGCATCAAATGACCTCTTCAAGGGGAAGAAGAGGACTGTGCGGTTGAAGCACAGGACAGTACACGATCTCATCAAAAGGGGTGTTATTGCAGTGATTGATGTTCGGAGTCAGGAGAACCTTGCGGATCCGTTCACCAAGGGCCTCAAGCGCTAGCTGATCGATGACAGCTTGTAAAATGGGCTTGAAGGCATTCTGATATTGTGTTATTACATTCCTACCATAAAGTTTTATGCTATCAGTTCAAAGAGAAATCTACTAGGCATCTAGCTTTTGGTTCAAGGGAGGACTATTAACCGGAAGAATATCAAAAACGGTGGGTACTTGTTCTCTGTGGCATGGAGAGGTTACGGACCTACAACCACTGTTGTTTACTGTTATTTTCTGCGAAAAATGGATCCTGTGGGAATGTTGGCTTAAATGCCTTAATGAGTTCTCAGGCTGAGTGAATGCCTGGAGTGCTTTACAGAAAGCACGGTAGCGCAGCACTACAAGGAGTGTAACTCCATGCTATGGTGTGGTGACTCCACCATGAGGTTACCGGTTAGGGGTAATGCCTCGGCTTTGTGAGCTAAGTCACAGCGGAGTAGCACCGCAAATAGGTAGGTAGTCTATTGCTGTATGATAAAATTAAAGAGGGGTAGCCAGCACTACAAAAGGGAGGTATTCCTCATGTTACAGTGGCACGACACCACGATGAGGTACCCGGATAGGGGTAAAGCCTCGGCCTTGCAAGCCATGTCGTTGCGGCGTAACATCGCAAAGGAGCCTAAGGCTTCATGCTGGGTGGTATGACACTACAAATAGGATGTGACCTCATGCTACAGTAGTATTATACTACGATGAGGTTCCCGGTAGGGGTAATGCCTCGGCTTTAGTCCATGTCATAGCGGTGTAGCACCGCAAGGGAAGCGCAAGGCTTCATGCCATGTTTCTTTGATAAAGACCTCACATATAGTATATGGACAGAGATATTAGGCCGTCTCTTGAGGGTAAACTTGTAGACGCCCAAAATTATACACTGAAACCAGGCTGGCATAAGGCCTTTAATGTGCAGCCAAAAGCACAGTTGATGTCATTATGTGAGTGGGAAGAATTACAGTTATGGTACAGAATTCAAGGCTTAGTATATTCTTGTATCATGCTGTTATTTAACCTATGCGGGAAGATTCAAGTCGTAGCGACATCTCTCCTAATGCATGATGGACAGTCACTGTAGGGAACGCTCAACCCATATATTGAGATATGTGGGGGATTGTTGGTGTTTTGGCCTTTGGACTAGAAAAGATAGTCCCACATCGGCTACACCAAATGGTGAGTATCTCAATATAATGTATTGCTTGTGTTGAGGTGTGCACATGAGGTGTGGTGGGGCATAAGCGTGTGTCATGTGGAAGTATTTTCCTAGAAGAAAAAAGAATTAATTCCAACAAAGAAGTAAGTTGATTTTTGTTGTGCGGACTCGGACTCGGATACGGACTCTAGGATGTCTCGTGTATGCACGGGATTGTTCGGGGGGTAGCGTGGACTGGCATACTTCTATGCTGATTGTGGGATGATCTAAAATATCAAACTCTATTTTTGAGTATTGATATTTTAGTCCTACATCGGATAAGAGAAGATGTGAAGTCTCACTCCACTCTATAAATAGAGCCCCTTGGCCTCCTTTAAAAGATGTACCAAGAAGCGAGTTAAAGGAGTCCGTAAAGTTCAGAAAGCCCGTTCAAGTCTCAAATATTGACTGACGAGCATTCCATAAGTTCCTTAGAACTTGCTGGTTCCTGGAAGCGGATCGTATATAGGCAAATCTTGCTTTGAGCAACGGTGATCTGATCACCCCAGCAATGCTGCCTTTCTCTTTCTTCTTTCCTTCTCTTCTTCTCTGATCTAATCAGAAACCACTTGTGGGCTTTCGTCGCTGCTGCTGCTAGCAACTCAATTTGTACCTTCCTAAAAGAAGCTCTACATTCGTTTGCTGTTGTAACGAAATCTCTTTAGATTATCGTTACCCAGAATCCTCCAAGGATCTCTGTAGTGCACCTTCTTTGAAGTGTTGCTACGAAACATTGTTGCTATTTTGACAACTATTTCGATTCTCTATTTTCCATCAAAATTATGCCTCGGGACTAACAAACCAGTGTATTATGGTCTGATCAACCTTAGTGTACTTGATTCACTCTTCGTATGACTATTCTACGCGGATTGAGATATAGTTGACTTAGCTTATTAGACAAATATACTTGCCCACTAGACAGGTCCGAGCATATCATATTACGTAACTATACTAATACAAGCCTGCGAATATGAATCTACCAAAATAGGATCTCAATCGCAACTGCCTTGAGCTCAAGGAAGAGGTGATAGTAACTATACTAATACTATCACCTCTTCCTTGAGCTTTTTATTGTTTTTCGTCTTCACCTATTTCGAAAAAAATAAACGCTCGTGCTTGAGGGAAAATAGACATAAAGTGTCCCCCGTAGTTTACCATACCCCCTATGGCCATGATAGTTGTATATACACAAGTGTAGTAAGCTATCGACCAAACCATGTGACTATATTCTAGTCTTGAGTTACTCGTCCTTCCCTCGACCTTAGATCTTTTATTATGACATTTAAATCATTTAAATCTTGAGAATGACCATTTCCTTGATCGTACCCCAACCTAGGAGACTATCTTCACTCAAGCAACCATGTTCTATGTGTCTCTACTTATTCTCATCTTGATTTACTCAACCCGTAATCTTTTTATTTCGTACCTTAACTATCAACCCTCATTCATTACCCAAACCATACCACGATCCTTGAACCCAACCATACATTTCTTTCTCCCAATTAATTTGCTCATTAATCTATTTCGGGATTCGTACAAATCTTATTCCTTAATGTTCTTCTTTTACGAAGATAAAAATTGGTTCATGATACCCTTCAGTTAGAATGGGGCTGGATTAGAAAAGTCCATAGAAGAAGTTAATGGTATAGTTAGATAGTATGACTTACGATTATAAGGCATATACAAGATTGGGATATATGTGAACACTAGTAGATGCAATGTTAGAGAATATTTTCATGAAATGATAAATATGGTATTTTTAGTTTCCGAGGTTACTCGAATGTTGAGGATGGAAATTCTTAAATTATTGATGCTTGAAGGATTAAACTTCTACGAGGGTTACGAACATGAATTTCATGATGGGTTGATTTTGCTACGACTAAATTGAGGTCAATAAAAGAAATTTTAAAGATGGAGATTTATTGAATTTTAATTGAAAAAGGGGTTTTCCAAGGAGTTAATATTTTTGAGAGTTAAATTTTGAGGATAAATACCAAATTGAATAAAGAAAAAAAGAAATGTGTTTCAAGAGTTTAAAACTTTGTGGAATATAAAATTTGAGGAAAAACAATAGAGTGGAGTATAGAAAGGAGAAATATTGACGATTTTGTTAAATCACATATTTCGAGGATTATGATGAGACTGAGCACGAATTTATGTGTCACAACCCGCACCCAGTGTAGGGGCACGAGAAGTTGGTACGTCTAGCCTACGCCGCAGTGTCGGCGGTAGAACGCTGTCCTAGGTCACATACATCTAACAATTATAAGGTACCTGTACAATGTATACGCTCCGAATGGAGGACAATATAGAAATGTACAACTCAATCACAGCTAAGGTAGAAAATACGATAAGAGATAGATAGATATGAAAGTCGCCAAATAAAATACAATAGGAGAAGAAATCTAAGAGTCTAAGATAGCATCTCCATAACATCCAGAATAACAAAATCCTAAATAAGTACATAATGTATCCAAAATAAGACAAGACAATAAAGTAAGATAATTAGTCTAGCTAACTAGCCTAGACTACTGGGGTTATGTCCTCTATAAGGGCTGGGTCCTCCTGGGAGTCCAGCTCGCAGGTGTCATCTAGGCCTGCTCCATAGTTTGTAGGACAGAACTCCTCAATGTCATCTGTAATATTTCAATAGGTCCAGTCAGGACAAGAACGAGCACAATACATCTCACGCAGTTCATAATATGACAGGAAATATAAATATGCTATAGAGTAAGATACATGAAATATTGGAGAATATATATGAAGTAAAAGAGATGAATGTAAGGAAATATCTACTATAAGTAAAGAACTAACAGTGGCTAGTGATGTAGAGTACAAGATAGACATGTGAACGGTTTGAACTTGCACATGATTATTCTAAGAGTTTGCACATAATTACACTACTTTGGAATTGTTCACATGACCATTTATACTTTCCCGTATCCAATCAATACACAAGGATCCAGAATGGTAATATTAAACTTTACAATGCATTCTATATGAATTCTAGGTCATTTTAGACTAAAGTCAACTCTTGGTCAACTCTAGTCAACTTCACTAGTCAAACTAGGTCAACTAGGCCAATCCTAGTTCAATCAAGTCTCACTAAGCCTAACCAAGCCTAGGCTAGCACTTAAACACAATCAAACCCTAACAAGTTATCACACACAAATACAAACTATGTTTATTCATCCTTATACAATATATACATAGGAATTCATATAGGCTAGTGCATAATACACAAGCAAGGCACAAACTTGGTACACATATATGTAAGTAGGGGGTGAGTGTGTGTCAACATTGTAGTGGATAGTGATATGGTGTGTGTGTGTGGACTGTCTTATGGTGTGTGTGTGTTCAGTTGCATAGTGTGATAGGGTGTGTGTGTGTGTACCACTGTTAGTGAGATGAGGGTGTGTGTGTACAGTTCACATATGTGTGTGTGTGTACAGTTCACATATGTGTGTGTGTACAGCTGCACAGTATGACAGGGTGTGTGTGTGTGTGTGTATTCAATGAGTGACATATGTGTGTGTCAGTTTCAGAGTGATATGGAGTGTGTGTATATAGGTAGATAAGAGTGATAGTGAGGGTGTGTGTGTTCTCAGGTTACAACCTAGGTTGACAGTGAGCAATTTTCAGGTTTATGTGTGTACTCAAACAGCCCTATACAACACAGTTATCATTTAGGAAATCCATCTCAGTGTACACCCATTCAATAAATCAGTTTAATACATTTAAGAAATCAAGAAATATTTCCAATGCAACCCAAAGTCAATATATGTAACATCCAACCAAATCCCAAATCCATTTCGACACAAGGCAGTTTTCAAATATCAGTAAACTCAATTCTTTTCAAAATCAAACCCAATTTCAAAATGAAAACCAAACCTACCAACCTAACCATGAATCATTATATACCAGTTATGATAACCTAACTGAACTAAACATTGAATCACAAATTCGAATCATAAAACTCAGTTATCAGCATTTACCCGATTCTCAGTTCAGTCCAAACAAGAAACCCAAATTCAAAATGAAATTCAAATAATCATTAACCAGTGTCTGCACAGGTGCTAGGCACATGTGTCCGTGTGTCAGAGAGGGTTTCGTGTCCACACAAGTGGACACGAAGTGTCCAGAACAATTTAGGCATGTACAGACACATACTGCACAGCACAGCGTCGTACGGCGGGGACAAGAGTTCGTGCACACGACACGTGACACCTCGTGCTCAGTGTCGGGTAGCAGGGCATCCGAACGGGGGCTCGTGCTGCTTGTCCAGTCCAGTTTTGGACACAGTAAAGATACGAAAATCAACTCAGTCGTGTATGAAATCAAGGAACACATGAAGCTCTACAAATCAGTTCAAAAAGAATTCAAAAACAGTAATAAAAATCTATCTTGGGCATTTCATCAAACACCTAAAAGCCTACACTGATACGTGTCCGATACGAACACCAAATCAACACGAATTTCCACCAAACTTTTCCTACAGCTAGGGAACACCTAGATGGATGCATTTATGGAATTAAATCTGGATTTTAGGATGATTTGTAGGGATTACCTATGGAGAGCCAATCTTCAACAAAAATCCCTAAATAGTAAAGTCTTCTTCCTCAAGTAATGTCCCAATGAGCTCCCCTCCTTGCAAGCTAGCCTCCTTCTTCTTCTACTCCAGATTTGGATTCAAATGCAAAAGATTGGGATCAATTTGGTGGAGGAATGATGAAAGGGGGAAGAAATTAGGGTTTCCTAAAGGGGAATTTCTAAAAGAGGCTAGTGGTTATGAGGAGACATTATATAGACTGAAATTAGGTTTAAAATGGGCTGTGGTGGCCGGCCATATAGGGGATTAGGGTTTCATGTAAATGGGCTTTGTGCCAAATTCATAAGCTGGCTAGCTCAACCCCTTAGCTATAAGTCCAAATACAAAACTCTCTCAATTCTCTCATGAACCCTAGCCACTCTCAAGTCAACTAAGACTAACTTAAGTCACATTAGGGTCCCACACCATGCTAACTAAGTTACTAAAGTCAAAGTCAAACTCTAGGCTAGTCTCTAAAGTCACAATTTGCAAAAGTCAAAAATCACAACACCAATGCAATAATTAATAAAATAATTCACAAAAATCAAAATGACCAAAATACCCTCAAGACTAAAATGTGGTAGTGACAAATATACCATCTTTAAAAGAATTTCGTCCTCAAAATTGAAAGGCAAAACTGAACTGATGAGAAGGATAGACAATCATATCTCAAGGTCCAAAAAGATATGGGTATCGCTCGCGCATCTCATCCTCCCGCTCCCAGGTAGGCTCTCATGGATAATGATGCCTCTATGCGACACGAACCAAGGGTATCACCTGGTTTCTCAGAACCTTCTCTCGTCGATCCAAAATCTCCACAGGCTGCTCCTAAGAGTAGGTCCCTCCTCAATCTCTGAGTGATCGAGTACATGGATAGGATCTGTCACATACCGTCTCAGCTGCGACACGTTGAATACGTTATGGACTCCCACTAGTGCAGGTGGCAAGTCTAGCCTGTAAGCCACGTCACCGACACTCCCGCTGATCATGAAAGGTCCGATGAAGCACGGGCTAAGATTCCCACCTCCACCAAAACGTATCGTACTACGTGTCGGAGATATCCTCAAGAAAACCAGATCTCCAACCTAATCACAAACAATGTCTCAATTACTAATATATTCAAATATGATCAAACAAAATCATAAACAAAACAACTCCTAATTCTAATCCTATCTCTAAACTGTACCTCAAACTACAAAGGTCTGCGGTGGCTATCGACCTAGTGCCGATGTCTGTCCTGCGCCATACGAATTCGGTCTCTGATGAGCTTTACCTTCTCGGCTGCATCTATAACCATCTCAGGTCCTAATAAAGCTCGCTCTCCAACATCATCCTAAGACAAGGGTATACGACATCTGTGTCCATACAGTACCTCGAATGGTGACATCTCAATGCTGGCATGAAA
This sequence comes from Iris pallida, assembly GCA_029216955.1. Lineage (NCBI taxonomy): Eukaryota > Viridiplantae > Streptophyta > Magnoliopsida > Asparagales > Iridaceae > Iris > Iris pallida. The sequence goes on from JANAVB010010936.1 coordinate 99,335, forward strand.
ACTGTTGTTGTATGCAAACTCCACTAAGTATAGGTGATCCTCCCAGGATCCTCCAAAATCTAAGACACAAGTCCGCAGCATGTCCTCGAGTGTCTGAATAGTCTTCTCTGACTGTCCGTCCGTCTGAGGGTGGTACGCAGTACTAAACTTGAGCTGAGTGTCCAAACTAGTCTACAGACTCCGCCAGAAATAGAAAGTAAAGTGACTATCCTGATCCGAAACAATGCTCACCGGAACTCCATGAATCATGACAATCTGTCGCATATACATCTTTGCTAGCCTCTCAGTAGATGTACCCACTTTAAATGGCAAAAAGTGGGCCGATTTGGTCAACCTGTCTACGATGACCCAAATCGCGTCTTTCCCTCCTGGTGTACGCGATAATTCAGAAACAAAGTCCATCGTGATGTGCTCCCACTTCCACTCTGTAATGGGTAATGGTTGCAACAAACCTCCTGGCCTCTACCTCTTTGCCTTGACCTGCTGATAGACCAAACATCTGGCTACGAAGCGAGCTACCTCCCGCTTTATTCCATACCACCAGACGTGCTCCCTCAGATCCCTATACATCTTGTTGGCACCTGGATTGATAGAGTACTGAGATCGATGGGCCTCCTGCATGACCTGCTCCCGGAGCTCACCACTGGGCACACACAATCTGGTATCGTGCCTCAATGTGCCATCATGTGCAAGAGTAAACTCATCATCCACCAGTCCTGTTCGAACCTGCTTTCGGATACACCGCAGAGCAACATTCTCGAACTGTGTCGACTTGATCCTCTCCATTAAGTCCGACTAAATCTGAAGTCCCCACATCTGCATCTGAACTTCTGGCACAACCACATCGATCCCTAGGCTCTCCAAATCTGCTAGCAAGTGACGATCCATAGTCAAACACATGGCTGTCGGATACCTACTCATGGCATCGACAACCATGTTGGCCTTCCCTGGGTGATACTGCAGTGAAATAGCAAAGTCCTTCATCAACTCCAACCACCGCCGCTGCCTATGTTGAGCTCCTTCTGTGTAAATACATACTTCAAGCTCTTATCATCTGTAAAGATCTCCATCCGCTCTCCGTATAAGTAGTGTTTCCACAACTTCAAAGCAAATATAACTGCTGCCAACTCTAAGTCGTGGATAGGATAGTTCTTCTCATGGGGATGTAACTGCCAGGAAGCATAGGCAATCACCTTCCCATGCTGCTGCAAGACACACCCCAAACCTCTCCCTGAGGCGTCACTGTAGATAATGAACCTTCCTGATCCTGATGGCAATGTCAGAATCGAAGATGTCGTCAGCCGCTTCTTCAACTCATCAAAGGCGACCTGACACTCCTCTGACCAAACAAACTCTGCATCCTTCCGGGTTGGCCTAGTCAACGGCTCTGCAACCCGGGAGAAATCTTGTACGAACCTCCTATAATAGCCTGCCAATCCCAAATAGCTCATGATCTTTGCTACTGAACTCGGTGCTGTCCAAGCCTCAACTGTCGTGATCTTCTTCGGGTCAACTGAGATTCCATCTCCAGTCACCACATGACCCAAGAAGTCAACTCTGTCCAGAAAGAACTCACACTTCGAGAGCTTGCAATAAAGCTCCTCTCTTCTGAGAGTCTCCTGAACTACTCTCAAGTGCTCCTCATGCTCCTCCTCAGTCTTCGAGTACACTAGGATATTATCGATGAATACTACCACGAACTTGTCCAACTACTGGTGGAACACCTTGTTTATCAAGTTCATGAATACCGCCGGGGCATTAGTTAACCCAAACGGCATCACCATGAACTCAAACTGGCCATACCACATCCTGAATGCGGTCTTCGGGATATCCTCCTTCTTCACCTTCACCTGATGGTAACTTGACCTCAGATCAATCTTAGAAAATACCCTCGCCCCACTCAGCTGATCGAAGAGATCGTCGATCCTCGGCAACGGGTACTTGTTCTTGATCGTGAGGTTGTTGAGTGCCCTATAGTTGATACACATCCTGACCGACCCATCCTTCTTCGGTACAAAGAGTACCAGTGCACCCCATGGTGAAGAACTCGATCGTATGAAGCTCTTGTCCTGCAGCTCATCCACCTGCTTCTTAAACTCTACCAGCTCGCTGTTGTTCACCCTATAGACGTGCTGAGATATCGGCTCTGCGCCGGGCACTAAGTCTATAGAGAACTCCATGTCTCCGTCCGGTGGTAGTCCTGGCAAATCCTCTGGAAAGACATCCATGAACTCTGCTATCAAAGAGTATGGCACTGCTTGCTCCTTAACTGATACTCCGTAGAAAACCTGCTGCTCTGCTTCGCCTGCCGTCGGGTGAACTCGAACTCTGGCTCTCCGGGTGCTCTGAAAAGAACTCTACCCCGCGGTAATCTATGCTGGTGTGGAGCCTGCTCAACCAATCCATACCGAGTACGATATCGTGGTTCGGTAATGGCATCACGAGCAGACTCATATCCAACTATCGGCCTCCCAAATCAACTTTCCGACCCTTGAAAATATCACTAACGAGGATAATACCACCCCCGATCGTGATCTTGCAAGTCCTAGGCAACGATTCGGATACAAGGTGGTATCTAATAGAAAAAGATATAGACAAGAAGCTGTGGAAAGTCCCCGAATCGAACAATGCAAAAGCTAGAATGGAGTCAAGAAGAATAGAACCTGCGATCAACTCTCCGATAGCCTCTGCGTCCTCAGCTACCATGGCAAAAGCTTGCCCCTGCTGACATCCCCTGGCCTACTGCTGATGCTGAGCGAACCTCTGCTGCTGAGTCTGCAAAGGTCCCTTCTGCTGCACTGCTGGAGCTCTGCCTCCTGCTACCTGATCTGCTCGTCCTGAAGACATGGAACACTCTCTCAGCTGGTGCTCCGTCGAACCACAGAGTAGGCACCTCCCGAGCCACTTCCTGCAGTTATTCCACACATGCCCTGGCTTCTTACAGAAACCACAACTAACGTGCTGCTGCCTGAGTGACTGCGGCTGAACCCTCGGCTGCTGCTGCTGCACCTGCTGAAAAGGTGCACGACCCTGACCCTAGAACTGCTGTGGCTGTAACTGCCTCTGCTGCTGTTGATGCTGCTACTGAAAGTGAGGCCTCTTGGCCGGTCCTCCGCTGCCACTGGCTCCCTGAGCGTCTCGTCCCCTCTTGAGCCTCAGCTCAAGATCATCCTCTGCTGCTAAGGCATCCACCAGAATCTCCTCAAAAGTGGCACTCCTGTCACTCTTGGTCAAGGACTTGACCTCCTTGATTAACCCCTTCCAGAATCTCTGGGCCTTCGCCATCTCACTGAGCCCCTCAAAAAATCTGCCCAGATGGCAGAACTTGTAGTGTCCCGTCCCTACATCATGCCCCGTTTCCGTCCACAGGGTGCACGAGAAAGGAACACTATCACTATCGATTCGATCGGGACTGATAGGTCAGAATCGGTCGAGTCGATCGAACGGGAATGGTTGAATTAAGATCCATTCCACGTTATGGAATGGCTTCTTCGAAACCAAGTCCCATATTCAGTGGGTTGTGTCTCAAGGATTGGCTCTGCGGCTGAGTCGGGAGAGACCTTCCGTTGCTCTGGTTTTTATGCCGCACTTGATTGGCTTTGGCTTTGGTTTTCGTGAATACGTTTTTCGTGAATGTTTTCGATGGGTTTTCGTGACGCATTTTCGAGCTTCACATTCATATCGAAATTCCTTGAATTACACAGTGTTCTAATCTGTTGCTTATGCGATTGTAGGTGATCGCGTAGGTGACGATAGCGTAGCCAACCGGTCGCTCGCCTGAAGCAAGCCTAAGGCGAGTGGCTGACCTCCTTCGTCTCGTCCCTCTACTTCAAAAATCAATATGAAGTAAAATGAATGCTTGTCACAATAGTGTAGAATCAAAGAAATCGTGGCACGATTCTTCACGAAACACTTGCTATCAAACTGCCGATATTGAAAATGGAAAACATGCTTCCTTATGCAATTACACTTAACCTATGCAAAACAATGAATGAATCGATTAACGTTTATCGCAATGATACATTTAAGTAAGAAAATCGACTAAGTGCAAAAGAAAGGCTAAGTTTCACACATAAAAGAGAAATGATAAGGTTCTAGAAAAGAGATAAAAATTTTCAAGACTCTGTAAAACAGTCATTGGACAACTTGTCGAAAAGGTGTAGTTTCCTCGAACGGTTGCCTAGGCCAAGGGACCGATTCGGCCCAGGAGGAACGAGAATAGCAAGCGCCAGCCCTTTATCGGCGTGGGTTATTCGGAAACTTTCGCACAGGGCTCGCTACCCGCCGCAAAAGGGTCGCCGTCTAACCCGGCTATAGTCCGCGATGGCTTGACATTGCCAGTGGCCTTCACACCCTTTCACGGCTTAACAAATGCACGTGACATGGGAAAAAAATGATAGTTGCTTAATGTTATACAATTTCATATGCTTGCCTCGAAACATGTTAACATGCAATTGATCAGGATGGTTAGAAAGATCACGTAAAATGCTAGCTAACATGTTTATAAAACTTCTTGAATCAAATGCAGAGCTTGGATTTAATTAGCTATTCGTCAGTACATGTGATCGTACTGATCCTCGCTCTTTGCAGGACCCACGAACCAGGAAGGACGCGCCAACTAGCTCGACGGCGTTCGTGATTTTGAAGCTTCGGCCGAGCGTCGAAGACTTTTCCCGCGACTCTACTTTTGAAGGCTCTCGATAGTCCAAGAAAGATGACTCAACGTCCCTCCCATCCAGGTCACTGGAGTACTTTGTTACATTTTAAAGGATGTGTGTGATGTATGGAACGGCTATCTCATCGGCACTCTTTTGTAATTAAGTCATGTTGTAGCCCGCGCGGCACGAGTCCTGTACTGGAGTCTGTAAATGATGTTCATTATTAATAAAGATCAAAGTTTCCTTTACTTTATGTGTGATTCAATTTGTCTGTATACTCTCTTAGATCTCGTGTCTCGGATTACCTTATGACTATGCCTTGTGCGATCGCAAATTAGGTTCGCACGACATCACGCCCGGAAGACGACTATCGATTCGACGGAATCACGGCGTGACAGAACTCCCCAGCGTACTCCTCGATAGTCTGACTGCCCTGAACTAAGCTCTCAAACTGCGTCTCCAGGGCGCCAAGAGCTGTGTCAGGGAAAAACTTCTCCTTAAACAGCTTCTTGAAGGCTGCCCAAGTCTGGCCCTCTGTACCGACCCTCGGGTCTGTCTGGTACCATGTGCGGGTCAGGTCCTACATCTGGCTACCTGCCGCCTCAATCTACAATCGTGTTGGAATCTCTGCCAGCCGAAAGATCTTCTCGATATGCTCTATCCAGTCATCCGCATACAGAATCCCCTCAATGCCGCGGAAGTCCCACAGACGCATCTGCTGGAAGTCCTGGATCCCTGGTATCCTCGGTTGATATGGCTGCATCTGGGCTACCTGTGGCTGCACAATAACTCTCTCCACAGTCGTTGGGGCAAGATGATGGACATTCTCTATGCCCTATTGGAAATGAGCGGACTGCTGTCGCTGGGCCTCCACCATCCTCTGAAAGAAGCCAAACCACTGCCCTGCGTCAACTATTCCGGAAGGTGGCTGCTGCCGAGAGAAATCATGAATGATGGGGGAAGGTCTCTGTACAGGCAGAGGTGCACCTCCAAATGCAACAGAAACGCCAACCTGAGTCGGCATAACAGGAGCTGCGGTCTCAAGGCCCTGCTGAACAGGACGAGAGGTGGCCAACCTCTCGATAGTATCCCCCGGACCGGAGCGATGAGATCGTGTCTCCATAACTATCCTGAAAACAGATCAAAACAAGAAGCAATTACTGAGAATGAAGCAAAAAATCAATGGAGGATAGTTTATTTATTCAAAGGAAAGCATTTAATCAACAAGAATTTAGATGGCAAATATTGGATTGGAGTTTTCCTAATGTGATTGAGTACCTCAAAACTATATCCTATATCCTATATCCTACTGCATGCTGTAGTGATACTCTAGTTCGAATACCACTACAAATCTAGACCTATATGGGCCACCACTAAAAACATGTCATGACCTGCACCCAGTGTAGGGGCACGAAAAGTGGGTACGTCCAGCCTACGCCACAGTGTCGGCGGTAGAACGCTGTCCTAGGTCACATATATCTAACAATTATAAGCTATCTGTATAATGTATAGGCTCTGAATGGAGGACAATATAGAAATGTACAACTCAATCACAGCTGAGGTAGAAAATACGATAAGATAGATAGATATGAAAGTCGCCAAATGAAATACAATAGGAGAAGAAGTCTAAGAGTCTAAGATAACATCTCCACAACATCCAGAATAACAAAATCCTAAATAAGTACATAATGTATCCAAAATAAGACAAGACAATAAAGTAAGATAACTAGTCTAGCTAACTAGCCTAGACTACTGGGGTAATGTCCTCTGCAAGGGCTGGGTCCTCATGGGAGTCCAGCTCGTAAGTGTCATCTAGGCATGCTCCATAGTATGTAGGACAGAACTCCTCAATGTCATCTGTAATATTTCAACAGGTCCAGTCAGGACAGGAACGAGCACAATACATCTCACGCAGTTCATAATACGACAGAAAATATAAATATGCTATAGAGTAAGATACATGAAATGCTGGAGAATATATATGAAGTAAAAGAGATGACTGTAAGAAAATATATCTACTATAAGTAAAGAACTAACAGTGGCTAGTGATATTGAATACAAGATTGACATGTGAACGGCTTGAATTTGCACATGATTATTCTAAGAGTTTGCACATGATTACACTACTTTGGAATTGTTCACATGACCATTTATACTCCCCTGTACCCCAATCAATACACAAGGATCTAGAAAAGTTATGTTATTGTACATAATTTCACATGGGGGCCCATAAATGGGTGCACATGAAGTATACATGAGGTGCTCTGTGAACATAAGAGTACATGAATCACAAGAGTGCACATGAATGGTGAAAGCACCGGAGTACATGATGAAAGTAAATCGCACATAACATAACGTAACCCGATGCTCCCGAGGAGGATAACATCTCATGAAGGGATCCATATAGTACCAATCCGTTTTAACAATGTGACAGCATCAAGTAAAGTAATCTAGAGCATAAATATAAATCCTATCAAGTATGAAACGGTCAGAGAATGTACTCGCCTGGTATCCTGAGTATCCGATGAGTATATATGTCCAGACAGAGTAGATGAGTCCTATTTAGAGCAACACAGGTCATAACATGTCCAGAATGGTAATATTAAACTTTACAATGCATTCTATATGAATTCTAGGTCATTCTAGACTAAAGTCAACACTTGATCAACTTTAGTCAACTTTACTAGTCAAACTAGGTCAACTAGGCTAATCATAGTCAAACCAAGTCTCACTAAGCCTAACTAAGCCTAGGCTAGCACTCAAACACAATCAAACCCTAACAAGTTATCACATACAAATACAAACTATGTTATTCATCCTTATACAATATATATACATAGGTATTCATATAGGCTAGTACCTAATACACAAGCAAGGCACAAACTTGGTACACATATATGTAAGTAGGGGGGGTGAGTGTGTGTATCAACATTATAGTGGATAGTGATATGGTGTGTGTGTGTGGACTATCTCATGGTGTGTGTGTTCAGTTGCATAGTGTGATAGGGTGTGTGTGTGTGTACCACAGTTAGTGAGATAAGGGTGTGTGTGTACAGTTCACATATGTGTGTGTGTGTTCACCTGCACAGTGTGACAGGGTGTGTGTGTGTATTCAGTGAGTGACATGTGTATGTGTGTCAGTTTCAAAGTGATATAGAGTGTGTGTATATAGGTAGATGAGAGTGATAGTGAGGGTGTGTGTGTTCTCAGGTTACAACCTAGGTTGACAGTGAGCAATTTCCAGGTTTATGTGTATACTCAAACAGCCCTATACAACACAGTTATCATTTAGGAAATCCATCTCAGTGTACACCCATTCAATAAATCAGTTTAATACATTTAAGAAATCAGGAAATATTTCCAATGCAACCAAAAGTCAATATATGTAACATCCAACCAAATCCCAAATCCATTTCGACACAAGGCAGTTTTCAAATATCAGTAAACTCAGTTTTTTTTAAAATCAAACCTAATTTCAAAATGAAAACGAAACCTACCAACCTAAACATGAATCATTATATACCAGTTATGATAACCTAACTGAACTAAACATTGAATCACAAATTCGAATCATAAAACTCAGTTATCAGCATTTACCCGATTCTCAGTTCAGTCCAAACAAGAAACCCAAATTCAAAATAAAATTCAAATAATCATTAACCAGTGTGTGCACAGGTGCTAGGCACATGTGTCTGTAGGACAGAGAGGGATTCGTGTCCACCCAAGTGGACACGAAGTGTCTAGAACAATTTAGGCATTTAAAGACACATACTGCACAGCACATCGTCGTGCGGCGGGGACACGAGTTCGTGCACACGACACACGACACGTGACACCTCGTGCTCGTATCCACGTGTTTGCCATAGATAGGGCTAGAGGGTCGACACCCTAATTTGGGTTCAAAACGTGTCTGTGTGTGACACGACACACGTATCAGTCGAAGGAAATCGACTGAACCGTGTCAGTGTAAAACATGTGCGTGCGTAAGAACGTGTCCGATACGATACGTGGCCATACATGTCTTGGGGGGTGAGCTGTCAGTCACTGCCCCGACCTACCAGCCAAGTGTCAGGCCACCACGTGGCGTGTCGTGTCCAGATTCAGTGTCGGGTAGCAGGGCATCCGAATGGGGGCTCGTGCTGCGTGTCCAGTCCAGTTTTGGACACAGTAAAGACACAAAAATCAACTCAGTCTTGTATGAAATCAAAGATCACATGAAGCTCTACAAATCAGTTCAAAAAGAATTCAAAAAACAGTAATAAAAATCTCTCTTGGGCATTTCATCAAACACCTAAAAGCCTACACTGATACGTGTCCGATACGGACACCAAATCAACACGAATTTTCACCAAACTTTTCCTACAGCTAGGAGACACCTAGATGGATGCATCTATAGAATTAAATCAGGATTTTAGGGTGATTTATAGGGATTACCTATAGAGAGCCAATCTCCAAGAAAAAGCCCCAAGTAGTGAAGTCTCCTTCCTCAAGCAATGTCCCAATGAGCTCCCCTCCTTGCAAGCTAGCCTCCTTCTTCTTCTACTCCTGATTTGGATTCAAATGTAAAAGATTGGGATCAATTTGGTTGAGGAATGATGAAAGGGGGAAGAAATTAGGATTTCCTAAAAGGGAATTTCTAAAAAAGGCAAGTGGTTATGAGGAGACATTATATAGGCTAAATTAGGTTTAAAATGGGCTGTGGTGGCCGGCCATATAGGGGATTAGGGTTTCATGTAAATGGGCTTTGTGCCAAGTTCATAAGCTAGCTAGCTCAACCCCTTAGCTATAAGTCCAAATACAAAACTCTTTCAATCCTCTCATGAACCTTAGCCACTCTCAAGACAACTAAGACTAACTTAAGTCACATTAGGGTCCCATACCATGCTAAATAAGTCACTAAAGTCAAAGTCAAACTCTAGGCTAGTCTCTAAAGTCACAATTAGCAAAAGTCAAAAATCACAACACCAATGCAATAATAAATAAAATAATTCATAAAAATCAAAATGACCAAAATTCCCTCAAGACTAAAATGTGGTAGTGACATTAGGTTTCGAATATTGAGTTATAGATCATAATTTGAGATTTAGAAGGTTATTACCTATTTTGAGGTTACACTTTTTATGTTAGTGATTATCGAATTTAGACACTGATTGTGATATCATGTATGCAATCATCTTCTAAACGATACCCATTAATTTTATTTATCTAGTTATTCAAAATTCCTATTTTTGTTAAATGTAGTTTCCATCTCCATGCTCAATGTTTTGATCGTGTTTTTCTATTTAAAAAAATCCTTCTACCTTCTCAACCTTACCTACTCTAGTTATTTCTTAATTTCGAGGACGAAACTCTTGTAAGTTGGGTGGGATATAAACCCACTAAAATTTCACTATAGTTTTTTATTATTTATTTTATTTTGGTTTATACATCAAGTGCAAATACGTAAATAGAAAATTTTATTTATATACAAAAGTGTTATTTTAGATTTTTATACAGGAAATAAATTTTTTTTTTGAAATAACATAATGTAAATATTTTATTTTGTTTGAGTATAAAATGTGTCGTACTAAATTTTGCCAAAACTTTATTTTTTTATTATTACATAAATGCTATTTTATTTGTTAATAAGTACAGATAGTAATTTAAAATAATAATTTTCTTTTGTACTATTTGCATGCGATGTACATGAAAATAAATTCATGTATATTATAAAATCAAAATTTTAGAAAAATCTTGGAATTATTTTAAATTATAAAAAGGTATTAAAATTTATTTGATTTTAAGATTTAAATAATTATGGTCATTTAAATTGGACTTTGGATTTTATTAAACTAGTTTTAAGTAGATTTAATTAAATGTGAGAATTATTGCAACGCCCCAGTCCCAAAGTACGTATGACTAACTACATAAACATGTCAGCCGTATAATAGGTATACGTAAGCTGTAAATGCAGTATAATCATGGCTAACTAATCTCATCCACAAAATAAAAGAAATAAGATATTATGAATCAATTATGATTTGTCACTGTACATGTTGTTGGATGGAGACAAATCTACTACCAACATGAAACTAAAAAAATAGAAATAACAAAATAAGAATGCGAGCAACAAGGGATGATACAAGAGCATATCATCTTGGATAGGAAGGAGAAGATCACGATCTTGGTTGGAACTCTTGCGAAAAGTCAAGAAAACACACACATCTGGAGATTCACCAGGTCCCTAGAGGGATGTAACAAGATACAAAAAAATGCCATATAGCTGAATATAAACTGCTCAGTAATAAGTCGATCGGATCATAACATGGTCCAATACTCTACCCTTGAATTAGCGTACCATCCCCCCAACCAAACAAGGACATGAGATGGCTCCCTAATCCATGATGAAGTATCTTTCATTGCCGTAATCCGATATAGTATCCGGACCACAACAAGGTTTAGTATTTTATCATCGAAGCAGTAAAACAAACCTACAACCAAACAAGGACAAGGTGTGACACACTAGTTCATGACAAAATACTGTTCTAAGCCACGATCAGGTATAAGTACATAAACCAAAAGTACCTACACCTAAATGGATAGGGTTGCCTAACCAGTCTATGTTAATGCAATTTAAGAGCAAGCCTGTAGCGAATGGGCTATCTGGCTAAAATATGATCGGCATAGTCCCCACTTAGGCACCAAGGACCTAAAAGCATAACCTTCAGCGAAGCGACAATGGCCTTCAGTAATAGTAAGAGCATAACGATTCATAGAACGTCAGTGGCCGTCAGTAGCAGTAAAAGGGTCATCAACCTGCATCTTCGGTGGAGCGTATGGTCACAAAATATGGTATTCATAGTAGCCCCATACGCTAAGGAAATGTCCTCCCCACCCCATGCCTATATATTTTGTATCCACAACACATATAACCTCTATTAACCGTTAAGTCAAACTAATCATGCAAATACTATTAACAATTAACCCTATCGAACGACTATAAGTACCAGTGGCCAGCCAGCTACGCAAGTCCGAGATCAACATGTGACTTGCGACTTCGTGGCACAAACGTGCCAAGGCCAATGAATACAACACAAACGAGGGGTGGTCTCTTAAATATAGGTTTGATGTGCATAGAAATATTAAGTAACATGATATAAAACTAAACAGTAGAATTGCATCTCAATATGAATATGTAGCACAATTTATCTCATAGGAAATAAATAATAAATAAATGCATGCAATATATGAGCTAAAGTAAATAGACAGTAAATGACAAGGTATCTTGCATGGTAGTAATGCTTGTATGGTGCAATGATCATGATGGCACGAAATTGACTTTGGTGTTACCACTTCACAAGATGACCTCTGATGATGGCACAGATTGTTCCATCGAGTCCAAAATAGTCCAATTAGTTAGGGTCGACATAAGGAAGTCCAGATTCGCAAGAAAATTAGAAATACGATTAGCCATGGTCAAGCTAATCGATGGGGTTGGTGGAAGTAATGTATATACTAGTTCAAAGATATTTATAATACTTGAAAATATATTTTATTAGTCAAAATATGTTTTTAATTAATACTTAAAAATCAAAAATCATTTTAGGCTAAAAATACCCTAAGTTTGTCAAAGTAAAATTTTACGGTAGAAAGCTATATTTTACTAGTTAAAAATATTTTAGATAAATATATATAAGATTCTAGGAACATATTTTAGGGCTAACTATAAAATTTTAAAGTATAAACAAATCTATATTTTAAATAGAATAACCACATTGAAACTATATGTGGGGTCTAATGCCCAGTTACTGTACGTTTCAGAAAGATATTGTTAGAAAATATATTATTATATAATTCCCAAAATATTAAAATTTACTAACCTTAATAATAATAATACTAATACTAATATCAAATAGATATTTGTATTTTCATATATAACAGAATTTATAACATAAGTAAAAATAATAATAATAATATTTAAAGCATAAATATCTGCTCTGAAATACACAGTGTCAAAATAAAAGAAGCAGAATTAGTAGAAGAAGAAAGAGAGAGAGTGTGAGAGGAGACAGAGAGAGGGAGAGGGAGAGGTGAGCGAAGGGAGTGGGAAAGAAGCTCACCGGAGCGATGCTGGCACTGGTAGGAGCGGCGGGTAGCGGATCAGAGATTGCTCGACGGCAGGCGACGGTGGAGAGCGGGAAAGGGGTGGTCTAACCGGTTGGCAAGGTCGACGCTCATCGGTGGATTGCATTGGTGGAGCTGGTGGTTCACCAGCGATTGGGGTGCGGCCGGTGCTAGCTCTACGACGGACTCCTTAGCGGTAGGGACTGCAACACTGGGAGTGTGGTGGAGCCAATATACATACATGCGGAGGACGGCCGTGTTCATTGGTGGCGACGGAGAAGTCGGGGGTAAGGTTAGGTTTTTTCTTGGTCTGGTGAAATTTTGTTGGTGTCGATATGTCCTGATGTTGGACACAAATGGGGATTTGGTTTGTCGTTTTGATAGGGAAGGAGGACGATGGTGGTCGTAGTGCTGCCCACGGCAGTCGACCATCACTGGAGAGTGCTAGATTGATATGACAGTTGGAGACCGCGGTGTCAGTCGAGAGGAGAAGAGGGTGGCGGTAGTGGACATGGGCGATCGGGGGATGACCGGAGTAGACGAGGTTGTAGTAATAGGGTGTTTGATGAGGGATGATGGCTGGTGGCCGGTTTGCTAGAGCGATGGTTGGCGAGGAGTGTGTGGACAGGGCTGGATGGAGTGACCAGGACCAGGCAGTGAGTGGTAGTGGTATCCTGGTGAGGCGGTCGGGCACACGGGGTCACATCGAGGCTCGATCAGGGTTAGGGTTAGGATTATGATGATTTTTGACGGGACTGCGTCGGTTGTCGGGGTGGAATCGTATCCTGCGTGATACGGGGTTGGATATCGGGGTGTGTCGGACATGGAGTTGGAAAATTTGTATATGTATGTGGACTTGAAAAATAGTAGAAAGACACCCGGGGTCGGACCCGAGGCTGGCACGGCTGACACAAAAAATGGTGGACACGGACATGATGCACGGCACGATAGTGAAGATTTTTTTGGATTTTGAAAATTTTTCTAGGAAAAAGAGCAAGGGACTTCACCTTATATTGTAGGTAAAAGTCCCAGTTGGATAAGGACTAGTAATAGTTTAGGGAAATGTTTGGTTTACAACCAAACTTTACAACCTTTTTACAACTTACACCCATTTGCTGACATGTGGGCCAGGCCACCACCTGGCCCACATGTCAGAAAATTGGTGAGTGGTTGTAAGAAGGTTGTAAAAGTTTGGTTGTAACTGTAGCATTGCTCAATAGTTTAAACCACCTAAAGGATAAATCCATATTTTAATTTAAAACTATTTAAAATTTAGTTCACTAAAATCCAATCCCAAATAAATCACAATATATATTTAAACATTAAAGATACCTTTTTGTAAATTAAATAATTTCAAAAAATTAAATACTTATTAATAAATAAAAAAGTATCAAATAACTTTTTCAAAATTAAAATTTTTACAAAAATATACATGAATATCTTTTCATGTATTTCGCACGCAAATAGTACAAATTATTTACATAAATAATATTTTCAAAATCGGTACCTATGTTTGTAAATAAATTAGCTTTTATATAATAATAAAGCAAAAATAAATTAGGCAAATCTAGTGCGACATGTTTTATATATTCAAGCAAATAAAATATTTACCTTATGTTATATGGAACCAAAATATTATATATATATATATATATATATATATATATATATATATATATATATATATATATATATATATATATATATATATATATATATATATATCTAATACTAAACTGTTCTATAAAAATAATTAAAATATCTCGTATATACGTATTCGTACTTGATGTATTATACCAAAATAAAATAAATACCAAAAAAAGACTATAGTAAAAGTTTAGGGGGTTTACATCCTACCCAACTTACAAGAATTTCATCCTCGAAATTTAGGAATAACTAGGGTAGGTAGGCTTGAGGAGATACATGAGTTTCTTGATGCGAAGCATGATCAATATTTAAGCAAGGAGTCGGAAACGAAATTCAATGATAAACATAAGTTTTTAGATAACAACAATAAATCAGCGTATATAATTTAGAAAATGATCACGTGCATGACGACCCATCAATCATCTAAATTCGATCAACCCTAATATCAATAAGTGTAACCTCAAAATTGGAAATAACCTTCTAATTCTCAAATGATGTTCACTAATGCAATACTCGAAATTTAAATTCGTAGTTGATATCGTCGTAATCCTCGAATTTGTGTTCTAACAAAACCGTCAATGTTTTTCTATACTCGATTCTTCATCTAATTTATTTTTCCTCAAAATTTATATTCCATAAGATTTCAAAATTCTTCAAAATGTTAAAGCACCTCAAAATTTGAAACTCAAAATTCTCAATCAATTTAGTCGAAAGCAAAAATCAAGCTCACCTTAGTAGAAAATTTGTAGTCGTCAATCAATATAAATTTTATAAAAATTTCATCTTCAACATTCGAGTATCCTCAAAGCTAATAACATCAAAGCACATTATTTTATCCTCACACAATTTTTCCTAAATATTTCATTTACTAGTGTCTTCATCAAAATCCAATATACAACTCAATCTTTTATGCTTTATAATCACATAATCATCTTAGCCATTATAATATAATATCCTTTATGGAGTTCTAATCTAGCCCTATACAACTGAAGGGTGTCATGATTCGATTTTCATCTTCACACAAGAAAAACATTAAGAAATAAGATCGCTCAAATCACGGAAGAGTTTTATGGGTGAATTATATTAAGAAAAAGAATTTAAATAAGGTTGGATTCAAAGACCGCGATAAGGATTTAGGTAACGAATAAGGGTTGCTAGTTAACGCAAGAAATACAAAGATTTAAGGGTTAAGGATCCCTCAATCTATGAACAATGAAACACATAGACAACTATGAACATATCTATAAGCTCAGGGAAACCCCTCGGGCAACACCTCTAAGTCCTCAGCAATATAACCTGTCTCTATCCCCGGTCCGTAGACAGTAGAATGCAAATGCTCATCCGGATCTGAAAAAGAACCAGGTCCTCAGAGGGACGTAACAAGATACAAAAGGAACATGCTAATGTAAACTGAATAAAGACAAGGGAGTAACCTAGATCATAACACGGTCCAAAAACCCATCATCGAAATAGTAAACCACACCTACAACCAGACAAGGACAAGGGTGGCATACTATTTCGTGATAAGACAATGTCCCATGGCTATATGAATGCATATTGAAGATAACTTTGGACGTATGGGTGGGTGATAAAGATATAACACCTAATCACAGGACGGTGTCGGATCACGAGCTGATATCTATGAACAATGAAACACATAGACAACTATGAACCTATCTATAAGGCTAAAGATCCCTCAATCTCCACAGAAAATTACATAATCTAATAAGGTAATCTCATACGTCTTCTGGTAGCCTTTCTCGTCCATGGACTTGCACAAGTCATATCCATGACTTGGACAAACCATATCTTAGTGCCATGTCATCCTACCTAGATGCAATCTAACTATCCAGCAAGTCAACGCACCAATAGTCAGTCAATGAGCAACTCATGCATATGAAATCTCACTCAAGGTGTCGTATATTAATACGTGTCAAGGCCATAGAAGTTATATCAATAACTTTACCACTAAAGGTAAGTCCATTAACTCTAAGTCAACACACGCACCTACAAGTCATCGGTGACAACATTGATGGCACCCAAGTCAAACTTGGACACACATCACTATAATTGTAATCAACAAAAAGAACATAAATAGAGAGCATAATTTAAACAGTAAACAAAGGCAAGGTATCTTGCCTGGCTTATCAGCAAAAGAATAAAGTATTGGTCCGCCTCCAAGCTTCATAGACAAATAATCACGAACTCCTAGAAAATATAAATAAACTAAATAAATATTGCCACAATACTCACTATATATATACTTACCTTATTTAGACTAAACTAGTCAAAAAATAGTCAGCTAGTTTATAATATTATTCTATCATATATAGCAATAAGTTATAATAGTAAAATAATATTTATATATCATAACTTTTTTGGAAAATATTGATATTAAATTCTGAATATATGTTATATAAATATCTTTTAGAAAAAATACACCAAATCGCTATATTTAAGTATCAACACAACATGCCACATATAATTTTAATTCAGAAGCAAAAAATCATGAAAAAATATGAAAAAATATTTATTCTAGAATAAACTAGAATAATTAGGACTAAATATGATTTTTTAATCTAAATTTATTAGATTTATATCATTTTTAAATCCTCGAAAGTTTGGAATCAAAACGATAGATTTTGATCGGTGTGTCGATGTCTGAAAAGTGATAGAAGCAAAGTGATAATATATCAACATAAAATTATTAAAAATATTCACAAATGATGATTCTAGATGGTAGACCTACCAAGATTTTGTTTGAGATCAAACAGGATTCGAAGTCGTCGAAAAAGTCTCCACAACGAAATTCGTCAATTCTGGACACGTTTCGGTGTAACGGACGCCATGGGCAAACGGAGTGGAATGGTGTGAGTTAGAGATTGGACATGAAAGAAGACATATAGGGCTATCTATTAAACTTGGTTTGAGGCAAAATAGATGAGAACAATTATTTTTAACATATTTTACAAGTCACCAACCTGCTGCTGAATTTTAGAGCGAAATAATGGGTTTTCAGTTTCTTTGAAGGCTTAGATCTCTCTCCGAAGGCAATGTGATGATTTTAATAAAATATACACCAATAAATTTTTTAAAAAAATTCAATCATTAGTCAAAAATAATCCATGGGGATTTAGAAATTCGCAGATATAGTGTATACCAAAAAATATAGAATATTTAGAAGATATAATAAGACTTTTAACATTGATCACGAAAAATATGATTCACAATTTGCCCATGCAAATTGGTTAATCAATTCCATAAGAAGTATAATCATTGAAAAGAAATCAAAATAGAAATACTGGAATCTATCTACTTACTCAAGTTCATGCATTTGAACTCAATTACCTTAGCATGATATATGAATATCCATTAGATAAACATGAAGGTAATGGAGACAAAATACTTGATAATGAAAAATTCAGTCGACTTGAATGCTCCCCCATAAAGTATCACCAATTTAAACATAGATACTCATGAACTTTGAGATAAATTTTCAATAAGAATAGCTAAATCGATTTAAGCTCAAAAGAATCATGAACAAAGATAATTAAATATATTTGGCAAGATAACTTTTTAAAAACTGTATAAAATGAGAAAATGAAGAAATAACAATAGTCATATATTTTCTCATAAAGTCAATAAAAATTATAAACACTATAAAGAATAAAATAAAAGAGTATAGGTCCATGAAGAACTAGATATACTATATATTAAGGGTATAAATGAATCGAAACAATTAGTTTGCTTTCCCTTAAAATATACATATCTAGTTCAAAAATATTTATATAAATAAATAGATAAAATAAATAATCATAGGATCTAAGGGGTATCTGAAATATGCATTTTTCTTCCCTTTGATCAATGCATATAAAGTTTTAAACTTAAAATAGAATATCATCTTTAGATAAGTAAAATAAATATCCACTAATCAAACTCTTAAAAATGAATAAATAAAATATATCTCCAATTAAAACATATAAGAAATTTTTAAATAGTAAAAAAGATTTCATGACAGTAAAGCATTTTTGAAGACTGTCTTAATAATAGCATTCGAGTAACGGACATATTCAAAATTACAGAGAGAAATCAAAAGACTTTTAAAATACGAAATTTATTATGAAAAACTGTCTTAATAAATGTTCGAATGCATCCATTTAGTCCTCAGAGATTGGTAGCTGACGACTCAAATGTTTGTATCATGAAAACAGCTTTAATAAAAGAATCCATAAATCATAAATAGCCTATTTTGAACAAATAAAACATGACTAGATAAATGCCCAAATAATATTCTTGATAAATGGCATGTCAGGAGAATAATTGATTTGAAAGAATTAACTCCTCCCCCTGTACATGGGTATATCCAAAATTATTAGTATTGGCATATTTAAAATTCTAGATAAATATTTCCAGAAGTAGGATACTAATTTATCAAAATATTAGGTCTTCTTATCAAAGTTTATTTATTTCCTTTTAAAACCTTAGCATGATGTCCATTTGATAATCATAGACTTAAAGAAAAAATGCTTTGAGAGAGACAAATTCAATATGCCTGACTTCTCTCCTGCAAAGAATTACTGCAATAGGCAGTTATTAACTTGAGTAAGAAGAGAAAATAAAAGCTTGATAAAAGTATCATGAATATTACACAAATGCTAAAGAACATATTAGAAGAACATAATATTTAATGAGTCACAAGATCAAATCAAGTCTGAATATAGAATAGAGTGACAAAAATAAAAATATATCAAAGGATGACAAATATTAACCTATGGAAGATCAATGTATGTTACCTTTTGTAAAAATATTATCCATCAAAGTTAAAATCCAAACTCCATCAGATAACAATTACAAATAGTCCCCAATAAATCTTTAGTTTATAAATCATTGATCAATCTTGGGTTAGCTGTAGGTGCTGGTTCCTAGCTAGCGGTAGTCCGAATACACTTGGCACCGTGTCGCTTAGGCTTTTACGCCTTGTTGATAGAAGGACCCTTTCGACGTGTACCCAAAATAAATTTTTTCTTTAATAACCGAGAATTTAAGAAGAATTTATGCAATATGAAATCAATTATATTTAATGGACTTTAAAAAATATTAAACCAATATAGCATAAGATATATCGATCACATGTATATATAGATGCTACAAATTCATGGGGTAACAATAAATATATGATAGCAAATGCCCAAAGAAGAATTTATCAAGATACTAAAATATATTTTTCAAAAGTTTTTATTGTGCACTATAGAGATATATAATATATGATATCAGTGTGCACTAATAAAGGAGGTAAATTTTAAAACAAGATAATGCAAACGATTTGTGCTTCTTAAAAGAATACTTACAAATAATCATGAGCAAGACATTAATAAATATTTTTTCTCAAAATTCCAACTTAATAATATAAAGCAAATAAATATCAAAAGTTATGAGACTCCTAATATATATATAAAATGGCATACATAAAATAATTCAAATATAAATTAAATAAGAGTCATGTATCCAAAATGTCAACCAAAAAGCTAAAAAAATATTATTAAGAGAGGCTTTGAGGAAGAAGCTAATTGATTCAAAGAGAAGATCACAAATTGGTTAAAGTAATTAATAGCTAAAGTATGAGGTAAGCACAAGTTGAAGATAATAAATATAATTAAATACTTTTCAAAATGGTATAGAACTTGAGGCGAACTCATATGTCCCATAACGATATAATTGATTCATAAGAAGTTAATCAAAAAAGTAAAATATAGGAATCAATAGTGAATATGCAAGCAAGGTTAACATAAAACTATGTGTATATACTTTTCATGTAAAAGGAGACATGTGCTAAATATATATATACTCATAAAATATCAGTTAAAGTAAATACGACATGTTAAAGACAAATTAATAAGAAGTAACTATTTCAAAAAAATTAAAGACGAAGAGTCAAAACACATTAACCAAAAAAAAACTTTAGCTCCTATAGACTACAGTGGTATGCATGCTTCAGAAATAAAGACAAAATGTATAGAGCATACATAGAAGAATGTGTCACATTAATAGAAAATGAGACTATATAGTGTGAACTAACCATTTAAGCTAAATAACTAGCCATGCTAAGATTATATCTCACATTGATTTACACAATAAATAATTAAAGATATCAATGAGAGCTAATAAAAAAGACATCAATAAGAACATTTTAGATTTATAAATAGAACCATTTAATAAAAATCATTTAGCATGTTACCAGAGTGGCTCAAGTGGCCACACTTATGTTGGTGTAATTGCTTAGAATATGACCTTTGTAGCTTTGCAATCATCAACATGCTCCTTGGTTCTACTTGATATAAGAAGCATCACCTGCACCAAGAGGTGAAGACTTTGGTATCCAAAACTTGGATCCACATTTGTTAGTGTTAGGAACCCATTTGTACAAGTTCATATTAACAAGTTTTCTAGTCTGACGTTGACTAAAAATGTATCCTTTTATACCACAATAATGACAAAAAGTATAGACATTAGTGCAATGTGCAACAGTATGAGAACGTGATTTGGTATGATGTGTCTTGTGTGATTGACTATAATAAAAAGTATGGTTATGTTTAACCTTAGTCGTGCCAGGTCCTTTTTGAATCTTGGGTTGTGTCACATGCCTTGTGTATGATTGTGTCTTGGGTTGAACAACTTGATTACCCAACCTTATCTCCAAATTTTTAAAGATTGTGCAAGCCTCATTATACTTAGCAGTTAATGAGTATATTTCTTTGTAGCAATGCTATTTTTTTCTGCTTCATAAGTTTTATTGAGTTTTGCATACTCTTGTGTCATCTTACTAATGTATTCTTGAGCATCATGCAGACTCAGCTTAACCATGGATACTCATCTGTGTTAGTAGCAGTGGTAGTGTCTCTAATCTCATTAAATAGAGAGGACCACCTTTCATTCTCCAGCTGATATGTCTTAATCTCTTTTCAAGACTGCTTATACTTATTTATACTTTCTTGTGTTCTTCTAATATATCACTAAAAGCATCAAATAACTCATTATAAGAAAATTCACTCTCTTCATAAAAAGAATTGTTTTGTACCTCGTTGGATAATGCCATCGAGCATGTATTTGCAGCTTGACGAGGTCTCTTTTTTTCTTCGGAGTCGCTTGCTTCGCTTTTATACCATATGATTGTGTTAGCGTACTTGTGTGACGATGATTGTCCATAGTGATTCTCCTTTTTAGTAGTAGGGCAATATTCCGTGATGTGGCCTAATCTTCTGCAATTGTGGCATACAAGCTCTTATTCATATAAGGGATTGTGTTGTACCTTAAATCCCAATGTCATCATGTACACATTTGCATCATTATGAGGACTATCGTCCTCTATGGAGTGGCTAGCTTTACTTTCGTATCTGCACTCATAAGTAGGTACAAGAAGTTCCTAAACTTTATAAGATGTTGTGCAAGTAGTAATAAGATTGAATACATTTATGTCTACGACACAATAAAAATCATGCATTGTTTTCACATCAAGGCTACCTAACTTCTTTTCTTCCTTTGTGTAACTATAATAAGTCTTGTTAATAATAGAGAAAGTGAGAATAAAGGTGATAGTAGGCTTTTTGTAGCCATTTACAACACATGATCATAGGTCATAGTCTAGAGATTTCAGGTACAAGCTCATTCTTGTTTTCCAGTACATGTAGTTTGTACCATCAAATAGTGGAGGTCTATTTGTGGATTGCCCTTCACCGTTGAACATAGATTTAACGGCTGCTATATATACTCTCTAGGTGGTTATGTATATATATAACCTGCTCTGATACCAATTATAGGACCGATGAGCACCTCTAGATCGGGGTGAATAGAGTGTGTGCATGCAGCAGAATAAATATCACAACCTAAAAATTATGTACTATGGCCAGTGAGAGCAAATGAATAACAGTAAATGAGTTGCAGTAAGTGTAAAGAGTTAAGAAGATTCAAACTCTGTGACACAACGATATATACTGGTTTCCCTCGTAGAGGACTAATCTAGTCTCGAGTACTTTTGCTCGATGTTAATCCACTATGGCACAAGCCTTAACTGAGTGCTTGTAACTTTTACAACATCGTGCTTGGGGACAAGTGCACGACCGACTTCAATAATACCGTGCTTGGCGATGAGTGCACGACCGACTCTAGAAGGCGATTGAAAACTGAATGTTTTATGAAATAACCTCCGGCACGACTCTTCAAAACCAAACTCTAGATTGAACTGAAACTGTACTAGCTTGGCTAAGAGTAGTATAGACTAGATTTCAAAGTGCAGCTCACTTAAATGAATAGAGAAGAGAATGAGATCAGATGATTTGGAAATATGATAGTTCCTCTCTATTTATATTGTTTTTATGAATCTAATTCGGGCAAAGTTCGGATGCAGAAATCTCGCATTCGAATATTGGATGCAAATATCCAGGACATTCAAAAATAAGTTGAAACTATCCTGACCAAACTCGGGTCGAGTTTTGGCCGAGTTCTACCTCAGTTCTGCAAGAACTGTTTGGGCCAATTTTATGGTTTTGGGCTTATTTTTATTTGTGGACTTTGGATAGGAATTTGTTGATAAGAAGGCTATATTTTGTGGACTGAAAATAGCTAAGCCAGTACCGATTCGATCAATCTTACATTTTTTTAGACTCAAATAAAGATAATAATATAGAAAAAATATGTAAAAATCAATAGCCTTTTGATGACGTATTTTTTCTTTTTCTTACATTTGAGCAAACTTGAAGACACCTTTTTTCCTTGACGACAATTGTCCAAAGGTAAACATATCTGAAAATTGAAATACCTTTTGGGGGCTTCGTCTCGAACCCCCACGGGGGTGTTGCCCCTTCGACCCCTGTCCGCTGACTGGGCAACGGAAGCCCCGAGTGCGAGACCCCGGATAGGTCATTGGGCGGTTCAGAGAATCTTCTTGTATAATGTCATTTTTGGCCCATCATTAATTCTTCATTGCATATGTTCTAGTTTGATCATGCTTACTGTTTGTCCGCAAATACATGTCTGCAAATACATATTAGGTGAACATAGCAGTATAACTATGGTAAATTGAATTAACAATAGGACAATGCTAAGGTTAAGGAAGAACATGATAGTGATTACATGTTTGTTAGGGACATCATTATGTTAAACTTAATCAATTAGTCATATTAAAAAATATGATATAATTATTGGACTAATACTGGTATCCCTCATGGAGGACTAGTCCAGTCTCGAGAACTCCTGCTCGATGTTAATCCACTATGACACAAGCTTTAACTAAGTGCTTACAACTCTTATAACACCACGCTTGGGGACAAGTGCATGACCAACTTCAACAATACCGTGCTTGGCGACGAGTGCACGACATACTCCAGAAGGCATTTGAAAACATGAATGCTTTTTGAGATAGCCTCCGATACAACTCTTTGAACCAAGCTCTAGATTGAATTGAACTGATACTGGCTTAGTTAAGAGTAGTGTAGGCTAAATATGAAAGTGTATAGCTCGTAGAAAACACTTAAAGAATATAGAGAAAGAAAGTAAATAAGATTGGATGATTGAAAAATATGAAAGTTCTTCTCTATTTATAGTATTTTTATGAACCAAATTCGGTAGAGTTCGGGCTGAGTTCGGATGCAGAAATTTTGTATTAGAACATTGGATACCGATATTCAGGAAGTTCAAAAACAGCTTGAACAATCTTGACCAAACTCGGGCCGAGTTCTGGCTGAGTTCTGTTAAGGTTCTAAGAAAACGAATTTGGGCCATTTTGATAGGTTTTGGGCTAATTTTATTTGTGGACATTGAATAGGAATTTTGTGGATAGGAAGGATGTATTTTGTGGACTGAAAATAGCTAAGCCAGTACCGATCCGATCAATCTTACATATTTTCCTCGACCCAAATAAAGATAAAATACAGAAAAATATGTAAAAATCTTGAACATGATTCCATCATTTTGGTGCTTGATGACGATGCGATATTTGTAGCAGTAGGAGCATACATTTTGACTTGATACTTGTAGTTGTGTATATTTTACGTATCGACCAAAGTTGACGTTGATTATCAAAATCAAGTATGATCATGATCAGTGGGCCAACAATCTCTTCCATTTTGATAATTGACAAACTTTGAGTCTATACCAAAATATTATCTTGAAAAATTTGAAAATATAAATATACCTAACTTGTCTAAAAGTTAAGCTTGAAACTTAAGTTGAAACTTTTGATTTTGGTATACTCATCTTCCCTTTTGTCATGTATTCAAAAGATGGCTCCCCGCAATTTATAAGCCAAACAACAACAAATAAACAATAAATGAACACCAAATAATGTATGAAATGACAAGTCACACCACAAAATCAAGTAGTATAGAAACTGAAACATCTGCAGTAGCAGTAGTACATGGAAAATAAAATTATGTATAATAGAAAGAAACTTCTATGATAGTCTAGCACTTATCATAAAGTGTCAATACAACTGAATCAAAAGTCCAAAATGCAACAAAAAATAAATGTACTACTAAAGATCATTATCGTCGAAAACATCCACAAAATACTAAGTCCAAAAGTTTCAAATTAACTATTCGCATCACCAGGAGCATCAGCAAGCGGCTGGGTCGGATCAAAATATGCAATCATCGGGTCAAAGTAGACAAATGTCGGATCACCATCAAGTTTTGGTCCGTCAAAAGTAGGGTGACAGATGATAGGCATCGGTGCAGTAGGATGATGAGTCATCATCTACTAAATGTCTGCCATGGCATTTTTCAAGATCTGAACCTGAGAGATGTGGAAAAACTCAGAGTCAGTATACGAATCAGGTTGGCTTGACGCTGCTGTCCCTGAAGAGTGACAAAAGCATCAAACCATTGATACAGCTCGTAGATAGTATGACCCGGGACTACATGGGATGGATCAGCTGGAGTGTTTGCTGGGGCTGAAGGAGGCGAAGGTAGAGTATCACCAAGAGGATGTGGGAATCTCCTAGACCTAATAAGCTTTGAAGGCGTCCCAGAGATAGAACAAGAATCCAAAGGAATAACAAATTTTTGAAGGATTGCCGTCAGATGCATAGGGTAAAGGAGGTTACGGCCTGCTGTTCGATAGTTGATCATGAGCGCCAATATTGTTTTAGAAAAGAAAAAAGAAATCCCAAAATAGATATTGTACATTACAGATAATTCCAAACACGTGATCTCGTTAGTAGATCCCGTCTTTGGTAAGAGAGATGAAATAATAATGCGATACAACTCGTAGAAATGATGGTTCAAGTTGCCTACATATGGCCATCTCCGAGCAACCAGATCAGGATAACACAATACGACTTTGAAAGATTCAAGGATCATACCATCAGGAAATTGAACTTTAGTTATGTTGACAAGAGCGTCACCATTATTCGGTATTTGAAAATACTCGCTCAAATCGGCAGAATTAAAATCAAAATTCTATCCTGCTAACTGATGAATAAATGCAATCGTCTGATTCTTGCAAGTTACAATAGAACATGCGAACCGCATTTTTATAAATTGGATTAGAAAATTCCAAGAATTCACGAAGACCAAGATTTTCAAAAGTGTTAAAATATTTCGATAAAACCGTAAAATTAATTGTTTTACCCGGACATATTTTACGATAACGAAAATGATCAAACCAACTTATAGATCCCTTTAGGGAAGCAAATCATATTCTTCATCGTCATCAGGAAGAGCGGGACTAAAGAAATTAACGAGTTCATACTCAGCAGTAGATAATGAGGCGACATCTTTACTTTTCTTTCTCTTGAACACGCTAGGTGCCAAAATAAAAGTGAGTGAGAAATAGAGAGAATTATACCTCAAGATGAACAAGAATGGAAGAGGATGCCTTCAGAATGCCTTACATCCAAGAAATTTTGCGTTGGGAAGCCTAAAATGGAGCTTTCTAGGATCTAGGGTTTCAAAATTTAGGATTCTTTTTTTTTGGGGGGAGGGGCTATTTGCGGCTATTTTGGGGAAGAAGATGAATAGGAGGCCGTTGTTTCAGTTTGCATAATATATAAAAATGTCCTCACAGAATTTGGTCCTAACTCGGTCTAAGTTTGGCCTCTTGAATATTGGTTCATCTATGAGTAATGAGTGATAAAATTACCTAAAAACTTGGAATACATAGATTAATTAATAACCATTATCTTGGGTAAGCTGTAGGGGTCAGGTCCCACCTAGCGGTAGTTCGAAGACGCTTGGCACCGTGTCGCTTAGGCTTTTATGCCTTGTTGACAGAAGGACCCTTTCGGCTTGTACCCAAAATAAGTTTGATTAATAAATTGTTGATTTTAAGTTTTAAGCATTTTTATTAATTATAACACATCATGACTCCGAAAATTCAAGAATGCCTAACTCGTGATGCAGATAGTTAAAACGATCTTCGGCTAGTGGTTTTGTGAATATATCTGCCAGTTGATGATCTGTGTCAATAAATTCTAGACTAATATCCCTGTGTTGTTGGTGATCACGTAAAAAGTGGTGACGTATTTCTATATGCTTAGTGCGTGATTGGCATACAGGGTTCTTAGTCAGATTAATTGTGCTAGTATTATCACAGAATATGGGAATCTTAGTATAGTGCAGATTATAGTCTTCTAATCCACAAAATTTGAGCACAACAACGTCTTACGACGATATACTCAACCTCAGTTATTGATAATGCTACATAATTTTGTTTCTTGCTAAACCAAAAGACTAAAGCCTTACCTAGGAGATGACACATACAGCTGGTATATTTACGGTATACTTTTCATTCAGCAAAATCAGCATCTGAGTAACTGATTAGGTTAAACAATGTAGTTTTAGGATACCATAAGCCGGCAGTAGAAGTTCCTTTAAGGTACCAGAAGATACGCTTAATGGCGTATAGGTGTGATTCCTTATGGTTAGCTTGATATCGTACATAGATATAAATACTAAACATAATATCAGGACGACTAGCAGTTAAAATAGTAAACTACCAATCATACTTTGATACTTATGCTGATCGACTAGTTTGCCACTTTTATCAAGGTCATGTCGAGTTTATGTAGCCATTGGCATGCCAATAGACTTTACGTTATCGAAGTCAAACTTCTTTAATTCCTTTGTGTACTTGGCTTGATTGATGAAGGTTCCCGACGAGTGTTGTTTGATCTGAAGTCCTAGAAAGTAGTTGAGCTCCCTAGACAGAGTTTTTCATTATTAGAACCAAATATTATGTCATCAACATATATTTGCACAAGTAAAATACTATCATCTGAAGTTTTGATTAACAAAGTTGTATCAATCATTCCTTTTGAAAAACCATTTTCAACTAGAAAAGTACTTAGGCGTTTATACCAAGCACATGATACTTATTTGAGCAATAAAGTGACTTTCTTAACTTGAAAATGTGATCAAGTTTTTAAAATTTTCAAAACCAGGGGGTTGCTTCACAAAAAAACTTATTTTATAAACCCATTTAAAAATACACTCTTAACAACCATTTGAAAGAGTTTGAAATTATAAAAACAAGTGAATGCATAAAATATGTGAATAGATTCTAGTCTAGCAATAGAAGCATAAGTCTCGTGATAATCAATTCCTTCTTCTTGATTATAACCTTGTGCTACTAGACGTGCTTTGTTGCGTAGAACATGTCCATGTCCATCCTCTTTCTTGATTATAACCTTGTGCTACTAGACGTGATTTGTTGCGTAGAACATGTCCATGTCCATCCTCATTTAGTTTATTTCGGAAGACCTATTGGTACCAATTATCAATTGACCATTAGGTTTTGGAACAAGTTCTCAAACTTGGTTTCTCTAAAATTAATTAAGTTCCTCTGACATGGCATCAATCCAAAATTTATCAAGAAAAGCATCTACTACTGATTTAGGTTCTACTTGAGAAATGAAAGCTACATTAGCTGCTATGTCTCTGGCAGAAGAATTCGTACCTACTCTCTTCAATACATCACCTATAACAAGTGTCTCTGGATGGTCTAACATAAATTTTATCTTTTCAGGAAGACTCTAGATAGTTCTCCTTGGTAGCAGTGTCTTCAGGTGCCTTGAATGACGGAACCGGGGATTCCCAGGACCCCTAGTTTGGTGTGCGTATTGATCGATGGAAGTTTAATAGATCTAAGACGTGTTTTAACCCTTTATAGTGGAACTAGGTTCACGAATTATACCTACGATGGAAAGAAGAAGACACTTTCCAGCAACCTCGAGCAGT
The DNA here is from genome assembly GCA_029216955.1 of Iris pallida. Lineage (NCBI taxonomy): Eukaryota > Viridiplantae > Streptophyta > Magnoliopsida > Asparagales > Iridaceae > Iris > Iris pallida. The sequence goes on from JANAVB010010936.1 coordinate 127,971, forward strand.
CACGACCCCAAGATCTTCTGTACGTATTTCTTTCTCGGGTTGGACGTCGTATAGGCGACGTTCTTCCAACCTTTTCTTCTCCTTGGCAGCCCTCCCTTTCTCTCCTTACGTGAATCACAAATTTAGAGAAAGCTTCTTATTTTTGATAAGATCTTGACGGCCAAATTATAGAGGATGTATATATGGCTACGATAGGGACCATGAAGAGAAGTTAGGATTAGATCTCCTAACGGATCTGGGTATCCCGTGTTCAGCCCGAACACATAACCCAGGCCCATTCATAAGAGCTCGGTCCACTAAAGAGCTATTATTGCACTACCTTCCTAATCCTAAATTATGATTGTGGGCTCCTTTTATTATATGCTCGTTTGGCTCCCCATGTTAAGATATCAAATGTCCGTCGATCAAATTAAGTTACTGACAACTATATTGATCGACATCTTTTATCCTTAAGTAGTACCACTCAACTTTATTTGTCATATCAGATATAATCCACCTGTAGGGTTTACATGACAATCCTTATGAGCTCCTTAAGGGGACATCATCAACCTGACGTATCGGACATGGACTTTTTATAATCAACAGCCCATCATACATACAATGTTATTACCCAATTCATAGAGGTTGTTGACCCATAAAGAATCTCACTCTTTTATGAGTCAATGTAATTCACACTACATATATATGTCTGTTATTATATTCGGATTAAGAGCACAAGCATCCATAATAATAGAAGTGTTTATTCTCTTATGTAGTTAGTACAAAGAGAACAACCTCAAGTTGTCCTATTCAATATACACAAAGTGTACTAGTGTAAACCTATAGTCAAGATAGACTAATACCAGATTACACTACAACCTTTCCAATAGATTGTCTAAGTCCATCTAGGTTGTGAACTATTTATTTATTCCATAGGAAACTGACAATATGATCTTCTGTGTGACACTACACACCATATTATCTACAATATAGAATATTAGACACTTATATTAACACTTGCAACAAATACAATATGCAAACATTTTCCTATATGATTCTCATTCAAAATTTAAGGAAATAAAGTTAATAAAAAGTGATGCTTTTAGTATATATTCCTAACATTTGATTGGTTTCGTACATCTTCATCAATACTGTTGCTAGACTTCTGACGGTTGAGATCATCAAAGAAACATTAATAGATTCTTCAACAATCATAGATCTCTTATAAAAATCCTATATCCCTTACTCTTGGCAGCATAACCGAGGAATATCCCTTCGTTTGCCTTCGAGTCGAACATACCTAATTTATCCTTGGTGTTCAGGATAAAGCAGCGACATTCAAAAACTTTAAAATAAGAAATATTAGGAATCTTTCCAAACCACAATTCATAGGAGTTTTTTTTGATATATGTCAAATTAACACCCTATTCAAAATATGACAGGCTATACTTACAACTTCTTTCCAAAAATATTTCGAAAGGTTATGCTGGTTAAGCATGACTCTAGCCATATCACTTAGAGTTCTATTCTTCCACTCCACAACACCATTTTGTTAAGCAGTTATAGGACAAGAAAATTTATGGTAATATCCATTATCATCACAAAACTTTTTGAAATCAGTATTTTTTAATTCGCCGCCAAGATCACTTTGGATTTGAGTAATCATGAAGCCTTTTTCATTTTGAACTTTTACAAAATACCTAAAATTCAAAAATGGCATCACTTTTATTTGATAGAAAGTAAACCCATGTAAATCGAGAGAAATCATCAATAGTAACAAAAGTGCAGAGCTTACCGCCAAGACTAGCGACTCTACTAGGGCCAAACAAATCCATATGAATTAATTACAAGGGTCTAGAAGTGCTTATGATATTGATGGATTTAAATGATATCCTAGTTGCTTTGTTCTTCTAACAATCTAAATATACCATATCTCCGTTGAAGGAAATTTCTAGGAGTCCTTTTACCAATTTCTTAGTTGATAGCCTTGAGATAGTATCCATGTTAGCATGTCCTAGCCTCATATGCCATATCCAGCTTTCATCTTGATTGGCTACTAGGCAACCTGCACTGTTAGTACTTTCTAAAAATAAAACATATATACTGTCTTCCCTAATCCCTTCATATATGGGATTATGATGTCGTCGTTTCATATGTAGAGCATTTGACTTTCACAAAGTTTATACCATAACCGTTATCTGCTGAATGACTAATACTCAACTTGTTATGTTTCAATTTTGTGACTAGACAAATGTCGTTTATTTCTGTTTAGGGAATTATACCAACAATACCATTACCTATAACGTTACCTCTAAGATTATTACCAAAGAAAACACTTCCATCTCTTTTCATTGATAGCGTAGCAAATAACGATGCGTCACCTGTCATGTGCCGCGAACATCCGCTATCGAGGATCACTATTACAAATTTTTTTTAATAATGACACTTTATAGAGGTCATCCATCTAAACATGTCATTAATGATACTTTTAATGTTGGCTCATTTAATGACCGTCATTGATAACATTATCAATGACAATAAAACAATATAATGTCATGATAAATATTGTAAGATGACATTTAATTACGTCATGCAAATTTTGTATGAATGTTATCTTTTGTGTATAAAAAATGATATGAGACTAATAATGACAGAATGATAATATGGGTCATACTTAGTTTAAACAATAATATAAACCAAGTGTGCGTTATAAAGTATCGATTAAAAAATAATATAATATCGGATTGAATTCAATGACCATGGATTTAATTTCTTTTACTACTTGTTGTTTAGACTCTTGGATCAAGATGCAAAGGCCAAACCCATTGCGATGTATATGCTAGTGTATACAATAACACAATAATTTTTTATTAATATTCCTTATGTATCCTCTCCCCCTTATTTCTCTTTCGTTCTCCTTCAAATCCCTAAACTCGTGGTTCTACCACCATTAGGAATAGGAACCACTTCCTTCTTCCTCATCATCGCTACCATGCCCTAGATATGAGCCAGTATCGAAGTGCCTTAAATCCCTCCAAACCAATTTGACCTATTTCCACAATGCCAATTTCTCCTTCTGTACTCCTATCCTTTAATTCTCTAAGAAGAACCATGGAGGCCACCTGCATGTTATCATGTGCTTCCTCAGCTCCTTCCCAAATCGCTCGACCGAGGCTGACAACAACTGTGGCATGAGATTCACTGCATCTTTCGTCGGAGGAAGCGTATCTAGCGATTTCGTCATCCTAGTGCTCCACTTCCATCTTCTAACATTTGGATGGTATGCTCATCTTTTGAGTTCTCCTAAGAAGGTAAGTTCTTTCAGCTGATTAGGATTCATCATGGGTTGTTATCACCCCCGTTTTCCATTATACGTATTTTCAGTATACGTGTACGGAATCCTGACCCGTATTTTTACTTATCTTGCCTTGCTAGCTAATTTTGGTTTAATCTTGCTTAGGTTCATTATGGCATATCATGGTTTGACTTGGTTCATTTTGGTTTGGCTTGGTTTATCTTTCCTTTGGTTTAACATGTTAAACCCCCCATTTAAAGCCCACCAATGCACTCTCTCTCCTCCATTACTTCTTCTTCTTCTTCTTCTTCTTCTTCTTCTTCTTCTTCTTCTTCTTCTTCCTCCTCTTTCATTAATTCCTCCACCCACCAAGCTTAGGCAAGTGCAACTTGCTTCATGAAGGAACCCTCCATTTTATTGTTCTAATCTTTTCTATGCAACATTATAAGCTACTTTAGTTCTTGTCATTTTGCATTTTCATGAATATATTTGTGTAGATCTAACTTTGCACCATTTTGGGGTTTTCTTAGGTTTTGATCTAGTAAACCACCTTGTTTTCGAAAACTAAGAGTTTCATGTGGTAGAGAATTTGATTTTACACAACTTAGACCTTTGAAAAGTCAGATTTCATTGTGTTTTGATCGAGTTATGATCATTTAAAGATCATGGGTTCCAAGACTTGTGCCCTCGGCCAAGACTTGAAGAAGATGATGAACAGTATTTGCTCACTATGAAGTGCAACCTGTGGGCGCATAGCCAAATCATGTGGGCGCATAGACATCCCCTGGGCGCATGCCCTATAGGCGCATGGCCTTCATTGGATGGTGCATGAGCTCCTGACTTGTAAACCTTCATGGTATTTTCATGCTTATATAGGCACGTAGCCCTGGGCACATGCCTCCTCTTAGGCACATGTATCCCAAACTCCTATCCTCTTGGACACATGCTACTATGGGTGCATGCTGCCTTGACCACCCTCAAGCCTAAGCGCATGTTGCTTCGACTTGCCCCTCCCCTATGGGCGCATGGCCTCCAATAGTGGGCGCATGGCTCCCTGACTTGGGCGCATAGCCCTAGGACCCATGTGTGGCGTATGCACTCCTTTGGGCGCATGATGTCCCTAGGTTCCCCTTTCTTGATTTTTGCACCCATTTTATATCCTTACGCCTTTTCGATATGAACTCGACTTGAACACGATGTGAGCATGACATATTAATGGAATGATAGCACTTGATGGTAGCCATTGTGGCACACCTTTGACAAAAAATATTGACATGATAATCTGTATACGACATGATATGTGAACACGGCATGATACATGAACATGAACGTGGTAATAACATGACAGTGGCCCATCGTGGCGCACTCCAGACAAGAACATGACAGGCCAGTACATGATAGTGGCCCGTCGTGGCATACTCCAGACAAGAACATGATAGGCCAGTATATGATAGTGGTCCGTTACGGCGCACTCTTGACAAGTAAATATGACATGTAACCTTGAACGCCGTTGCGACGGCTATCTCGACTTGCTAAGTAAATTCTCGTCTTGACACCTTGGGTGCTTGCTTGAAACTTGTTTGTACAAGCTACTAGTCTAGTCTCGTCTTGCATCATGTCTAGGACATGAGTCCCTGGTTACCACGGTCAGGAATTCATACTGAATCTGGCTAAGGTTAATGACTAGATTGATCAAGTAGTTCGTTCTAAGGGAGATTTCCCCAATTACAGGCGATCCCGGCCACACCTGATGGACTTGTAGCCTGCCGTCGAATAGGGCACATTTCCCGTCCACTATCATATGGAACACACTCATGAAACAAGTACAAGGCACATTGTTATGTGTTGCACTCTAAGCCATCTAATAATTCTGGATAACTTTGGTAATCAACCTTGCCTGGATAACCTGGATAGTTGCAGGGCCAGTGACTGCTGGAACATCTCATTGTATCTTGCTAGTAACTAGGCTTGTGATAACCCTAGCTAGTTAAAGTATCAAGCCGTACTCTTTGCTTGGCCGTGATTGATGGTTGTAGTCCAGTCTAGTCTTGTCTAAGCAATGCCAGTCTATGATTATTTCAGCACATGCTTGTTCATGCTTTACTCTTGTTGATAATTGGTTGGAGACTAAGCTCTGTTCAGGTGAAGGGTTACAACCCCGGTCCTTGTTTGGTTTACGGGTTGTAACTTGGCTACCGGAATGGTCCCTTAGTCATCTTATCATTTATCATCTTATTTTTCTCTAACTCATGTCTTTTATTATCCTTTATGTCTCATGTGCTAATATACTGGTTTTAGTTCTTAAGTGAAGCCTCTCTTGTGGCACTTGCTCTTTCTGGGGTCTGACCCAGCTGGTTTTGTATGGCCAAATTTCGGAGTAGGACCCAAGGACCTTCCAGCTTTTCAGCCAGATGGTGAACACTAGGCACAACCCTGGCAACGAGTAGGTTTTATTTTGCTTTCCCAATCCATTATAAATTATTCTTTTGAGGCGTTTAGCTGCCGAGCAAGTGTTAGCTCGTGTTAAATTTATATTCATGTCTGCCTAAGGGATGTAACATGATTGACAAATCCTAGGGTTCATCATGTATGACTTAAACTCTTGCTAGTCTCTGCATTTTATATGACTAGCTTCATGATCATCTGAATATGTAATGTATGGGACGCCTTACTTTGTATATCTGATGATCTACCATCTTGTTACACTTACTTGCTTGCTTAAGATTGAGACACTAGGCTTGTTATTGACCATAAAAGACTGTTGGCTTATAGTAAAACTCTCATATATCTAGACAGCCATGACCATACATCAAGGTGGGTTACAGTTTAATGTACGTAGCTGGCTGTGTCTGTCCTCCGCTCTCCAGTATTCTGGTTCTGGGGCGTGACACGGTTTAAGTGGTGGCCCATGCAGGTCTTGTAAATCAAGATATGTGAGGGTTTTACTAAATAGATGTCTCAATCAGCACTCGCCCTTGATCTCTATTCGTGTCTTCTAATCTTTCCAAAATCTTGATCTGATCACATGCTTATATCCTTTATCTATCATGGTCCTTCCTTATTGTTCCCGTGTCGTTTCTTCAGCGGCATTATTCCTGGTCCTACCGATCGACAAGGCAGAGCACCTCCAGTGAACCAGCAGCAACCTGGAGACCAAGCCCAGCATTCAGGGGTATCCTCCAGAGTCATGCCTACCGGGGGCCAAGAGCCCCAGTTTAGCCAGTCCAGCCCATAGAGCCTGACAATGGAACCCTGGTGGGACTCATCAGGGAATTGCTTGCATCTCTAGATCGTCGGGGCATTGCCCTGCACCAGACAGTACAAGATGCCATGGGCAGAGTTGGTTACCAAGGGAACAATGCGGCCAACAGCTTCAAGCGTCTAAACCTTCCTTTCTTTGATGGCAGTGAAGATGCTATCGCTGCTGATGCTTGGCTTCAGGACATAGAAGTTATCTTAGAGGCAGCTAGGATTCCCGAAGGAGAGAAGGTGGTCGTTGTGCGCCTGCAGTTATTAGACTTAGCCCGCACCTGGTGGGCGATGTTAGTAGTTGGATTGGCAATGCCTGTCCCATGGGTGGTATTTAGTGACAAGTTTCAGATCAAGTACTTCGATGTTGTAGCTCGGTATGACCTACAGACGAGGTTCACCAATTTGAGGTAGATGAGCAGGATGGTCGACGGTTATGCTGCCGAGTTTTCAAGACTAAGTCAGTTTGCTCCTACCTTGGTGGTGACCGAATTGGACCGAGCCCAGCGGTTTCAGCAGGGACTCCACCTAGAGATTATTCTAGCTGTGGAGCAGTTCGAGCACCAGACATTTGATGGCGTCTTGCGAGCAACGAACAGGCATGAGTATACTTCGCAGAGGATTATGGACCGAACCGGAGGTCGGAAGAGGTCCCATGGGCAAATGTGCCACTCATCAACTCCAGCCCCAGCAGCTAGGGCTTTGAATATAGGAACTCCGAGGCGGGCAGCCTCAGTTACGTCGGTTCACCATTCAACCCCGACGTACCCTCAACAGCAGAAGCAGAAGCAGTCTTCCACAATGGACTGCTCTCATTGTGGGAAGCCCGATCACGTTGTTTCGGAGTGTTGCAGAGCATAGGGATTGTGCTTGGCTTGTGGGGCATCGAATCACATGATAGGGTCCTGTCCGTACAAGGCCAGTTCATCATCAACCCTAACTAGTCCATCGGTTAGGGGACCAGCTCCAGTTCAGCAGCAGCACCAATTTTCGAGGCCCTTGCCGCCTCAGGCCCAAGCTTTCCAACAAAGGCCGCAGCAGTATGCCTAAGCCCAAGCTCAGAACCAGAACAGGCAGAGAGGTTTCCAGCATAGGGGACCAGCACCAAGAGGACAAGGTCAAGGGATGGCTTTGACCATGGAGGAGGAATCGGCATCAGGTGAGGTGGTGGCAGGTACCATTCTCGTTAACTTTTTTCCTGCATCAGTATTATTTGATTCGGGAGCATCGCATTCATTCATGTCTGCACGATTCGTAACACGAATAGGAATGGAGCCCGAGTCATTATCAGTGAGGCTCAATATACTTACTGGTAATGGTCTTGTGGGTGTAGATAGAGTCTTTTCCTCGTGTAGAATCATTGTTAGCAGTAGAGAGTTTTCCGCTAGGTTGATAGAGTTTTCGATGGCCGATTACGATGTGGTCTTAGGAATGGATTGGCTGAAGGATCATTATGCGAGAATAGACTGCCATCTTGGCAGGATTATTTTTGGTATTCCCGATGAGGCAGAATTTTTATTTTCCAGGGGCGAAGTAGAACCTTCTCCCCGGTCATGCGGATGGCAGTTGCAGCGGCGGTTCAGTTTTCTAGAGCAGTTGAAGAGTTTTTTGATGTGTTTTCCGAAGAGCTTCCAGGTATGCCACCAGAAAGAGAGAGAGAGAGTTCACAATCGACTTGATTCCCGGGACGGCACCAGTATCAGAGAGAGTTTACAGAATGGCACCCTCAGAATTGGAGATCTTGTACAAGATGATTGAAGAACTTAGAACCAAAGGATTCATTCGTACTAGTGGATCGCCTTGGGGAGCCCCGATGCTCTTAGTAAAGAAAAAGGATGGTACGTTAAGATTATGTGTTGATTATCGTACCTTGAACTCTGTAACAATTAAGAACAGATACCCTCTACCAAGGATAGATGATTTGTTTGATCAACTTAGGGGAGCGACAGTATTCTCAAAGATTAACTTGCGATCAGGGTATCATCATATTAGAGTTAGAGAGCGAGACATCCCAAAGACAGCGTTGAGATCAAGATATGGACATTGGGAGTTCCTTGTTATGCCATTTGGAGTGACCAATGCGCCAGCCATAGTAAATTTGGAGCGACCAATGCCATTTGGAGCGACCAATGCGCCAGCTCGTGTTAAATTTACATTCCTATCTGCCTAAGGGCTGTAACATGATTGACAAATCCTAGGATTGATCATGTATGACTTAAACTCTTGCTAGTCTCTGCATTTTGTATGAATAGCTTCATGATCATCTGAATATGTAACGTATGGGACGCCTTACTTTGTACGTCTAATGATCTACCATCTTGTTATACTTACTTGCTTGCTTGAGATTGAGACACTAGGCTTGTTATTGACCATAAGAGACTATTGGCTTGTAGTAAAACCCTCATGTATCTAGACAGCCGTGACCGTACATCAAGGTGGGTTATACTTCAATGTACGTAGCTGGCTGTGTCTGTCCTCCGCTCTCCAGTATTCTGGTTCTGGTGTGTGACAGTTGTTGCAAGTCAGAGGATGAATATTGGTTGTCTTTTTGGCTTATATTTTATTTTCTTTTGTTATTTTATATTGTCAAAGGATGAATATTCTTTATGGGTTATTGCAAGTCAAAGAAGCCTCCTTGAGGTTATGGCTAAATTTCCTTCAGTCAAGCCTCTACTAGATGTTTTCTTTGCATCTATAACACCCTGCTTGCAGCCTAGATATTACTCTATATAACTATCACCAAGGTGAGCAAAAATTTAAGGATGTGTCATTATTTTATTCTATTTCAACTAATATTCATTTAACATCTTATTGGTCAATAATAATTTCAAATAATATGAATTGGTGGTCTAATTGCAGGATGGCGCCTACAAGAGTTCATGTCACATATGCTTTGGTATAGGACCGATACCCACAAGAAGGATTCACAAGGAGTGCTAAACCTGGATGAAGGTTCCCCAAACAACCACCTAAATTCTCCCGTGTTTATTTCTATATAATATTTTGA
>JANAVB010010936.1:142500-217560 GCA_029216955.1 Iris pallida
ATTGATACATATTTTATTTTTTTGTTTTTCCATGCATGTTAATTACTGTTATAATAGGCATGTTTATATGTATCTTGTTATGTCTCTCTGAGGATCTGGTGATCTCTCCAGGTGTGTGTGTTTTTCTGACTTTCTGCAGGACTTTCCGCCAGGATATTTTTTCTTCCTATCGAAGATGACATGCTCTTGGATCATAGTTGTTGCATATATTCTTTATTTGCTATTCCTATGTTGGTAGTAGATTTGTCTCCATCCATCACTTGTACAATGATATTTTATATTTGATTATATAACATCTTTATTCTTTTATTTTGGTGGATGAGACTAGTAAATCATGGCTATCTATATACTGGATTTTACAGCTTACGTATAATTATTATACGGCTGGCATGTACGACTCCTAGTCCTAAATATTTTGGGACCGGGGCGTTATATGTTTTTATGGTGGCCCACGCAAGTCAACGAATAAATTTGTTTGGTTCCATTACTGTACCAAGCAAGCATGCATATAGGATTAGAATATAGGATCTCATCCACATATGCTTGATCTCCTTCCTTGATTCTATTTTGAACTTTCGTTTGACTGCCTTGATTTGCATCTTGCATGATTACTTCCTATTGCAAATCTTATTTTTCGTACGTAATAGAGGTTAGGAGATGACTCGTACTCGGTATATATGCTCTATTATTTAATTACACTATTAGTTGAACTCTTCTAAGTTGGGTAGCCTGCCTCACAACCTAGCATCCCCTTTGTCCTTATGACCTGTTAATGAGATAAATTGAATGACACTAATAGGTTTACCTAAACTATAAAGTTAAAGGTTCCTAACCCATTTGGTCGACCAAAGCCTTAGATAAGCAGATGGTAGAACAACTGTGGAGGCACAAACACCGGACGAGTCTTAGATTTTTGAGGAACTTGAACTATTTATACTTTCTTTGATCATCTCACGTACTTATATTTTGGACTATCTTGACTAGTGCTGCTATCATAGCCTAGTTTTGCAAACTTATTCTATTATCAAGCTTGTTCAGGATGTATGCTATATTGGGGATGCCCACTAACATATTGTCTAACTAGAATCAGTGCATTATGATCTGATCAACCTTAGTGCACTTGGTTCGCTCTTATATAACTATTATACGTGGATTGAGATATAGTTGACTTAACTTATTAGACCTATACTTGTCCTCTAGACAGGTCCGAGCATATTGTATCGGTTATGTAAATATACTGATACGAGCTTGTAAATATGAATCTACCAAAATAGGATCTCATCTACAACTACCTTGACAATTATCTTTCGAACTATTCAATCACCTTTGAACCCTTTATTTGTATTCAATCATGTCTTCCTTGAACTCTTTATTGTCGCTCGCCTTCACCTATTTCGGAAAGACAAACCATCATGCTTGAGGGAAGATAGATATATGGGTAGTACTACGTATGGATCCCATAAGCCAATTGCATTATTAGGTGGTTATATTTTGGCGATTAAGGGGTATCATAGGTGATATAACCTATGTTAAAACTTTCGAGGACTAGTGAGCACTATTAAAAGATTTAGAAAGTTATTACCTATTTAGAAGTTACACATTTTGATGGTGGTGGTTATCGAATTTAGACACTGAATGGAATGTCATGTATACGATCATCTTCTAAACTATTCCATTGTTTTTATTTTTCTAGTTATTCAAATTATCTGTTTTTGTTAAAACGTCGTTCCATCTCCATCGTGTTATCGTAACAAGAAAATCCTTCTACCTTCTCAACCTTACCTATCCTAGTTATTTCTTAATTTCAAGGACAAAATTCTTGTAAGTTAGTAGAGTGTAAAATCCCTAAATTTTACAATAGATTTTTTATTTTTATTTTTATTTAAAAGTCGAGTACGAATGCGTATATATGAAGTATTTAATTATTGTTATACGCAAGTTTTATTATTAAAATTTTTCATATATATAGAAATAAATATTTTGTTTCGATACAATATGAGGTAAATATTTTCTATATTTGTTCGAGTATAAATATGTCATCCCGAATTTGCCAAAGTATATAAAGCTTTTTATTTACAAGTATAGGTACTAAATTCGAAAATAATATTTATGTAAATAATTTTTACTATTTACGTGCGATGTACATGAAAATAACTTCATGTATATTGTAAAATTCTATTTTTTAGGAAAAAAGTTATTTAGAATTATTTTAAATTATGAAAAAGTATTTTTAAATAATTGCATATTTATATTTAAAATATTTAAAGTAATTTAAAGTTGGATTTAGATTTGGATCAATTATTTTAAAGCGATTTAAATTAAATGTGATAATCTAGGGGTTTAAAACGGTCATAATCCATATCCAATTAGGATTCCTCTACCCAATTTATAGGGGAGCATTCCCATTGTTTTCTCCATGAAGTTTCTCCACCACCATTGTGTGTGCATCATGACCGTGTCCACCTTTTTTGTGTCAGCTGTAACGGCCTCCGGTCTGACCCCAGGTGTCTTTCCACTATCACGAATACGCCATACAAATTTTAACAATCATCTTCCCGTATCCGACATAATCGAACACTTACACAAAATCATCCTCGTGTTCGTGTCATGCAGGAAACGATACACCGACACCAAATCCAAACCCTAAACCTAATCCTAACCCTAACCCTTAGTCACTCGTATTTACAAAAACAAAAGTTTCAATACAAACTAAGAAAAAAAGTACAATTGATTTCTAAGGAAGTACAACTATAGTAATCTGATAAGAAGACGATCACTTTATCCCTTGGATGATGCGATGTTGAAGAAGGAAGCATTTGGAGAGTGCTGCAGCAACTTGCTCAGAAGATTATGATCATTAGTGATGCTTGTGAAGTGATTTAGAACTCTATTTATAGAGTATATAGATAACTGTTAAGTAGTTATCCTGATTGGCACACACTACAATTGGCGCGCCATTCACCCAGTTGCACAAATGGTTGGTTTAGCTGCTATGGACATGTGGCATTCTATTAGAGATGTGTTTGGTCGTGGGTAGTGTCACGTACACGTTCTTTGATATTAGTAGCATGCGCGACACGTCATCTAACTGCTTCTGGATGATTTGATTGAATGGCGCCTAGTTATAAATGGCGCTTGGCGCAATTTGATGATTAGCGCCCTCTGCTTCATTTAAATATGTAAAATAATGACTATCTCACGCCAAATGATAAATAACACGAGGTAGCCATAAGTCATGATTACCAAATCTGATACAATCTTCTCGCGCATCGAATGCTCGGGATTCAAAAAGATTTTCCTCGACTGATGTGTTTGTCAGTCATTATGACTAGCGCCATCTGTTCTTTATAGCAATTTTTTAGCTTCTACAAGACCCCCTTCGAAGTTTTCAAATTTGAAAATTTTCAAAGTTTGAAATACTTTGAATAAGAAGCGGTTTCGCGTGATTGGCGCATGACAGAATCTTAACAGACCCGCGTTTCGTGCGCGATTGGTGCGACAGTTACAAATAGTCTTAGGATATAAATAGCTGAGAGGAGAGAGAAAACTTTTACTTGAATTTTTCTTCTCGAGCTCTTCATCTTCCTCTTCTTAACTTTCAGAAAGTTTTACGATCATCATCGACAATCGCCCCAAAGAAGTCAGCCGCTGATAAGGACAAGGGAGTCGCCGGAGCTCCTCCGCGCACATCACCATTGAGGGCACCACAGTACGCGCCACCATCGGCAAGAGCTGAGGAAGCAAACCCAGCGCTCGAAGGTGATCATCGGAGAAGAGTGAACAGTATACCTAGTGCCATTTGATGGCAGCGCCAACAAGCCAGCGTCAACCATCTCTTTCAGAGTCCTGGTTGGCATTGCACAATTTTACGCATAGCGCCCCTTCTTCCATGGTGAAGGACAAAACATATCGCACGCTCTTTGTTTATACAAAGTGTGTTGTGCGCTAAAACTTTCACGCGCAAAAATAAAAATTTGTCGTCTACACAAATTTTGACCTATCATATGCGTAATTTGTCGAATGCGCAATTTGAAGAATTGTCATATTTCATGCATAAATAATAATAAGATTGTCATAAGGCATTGATTTAGGATGCTTGTCATACGCCATTTAGGGTCTGTTGCACGTGCGCAATTTGTACTATATGTGCATTTTTAGAAATTTTGTGCAGAGTCTGAAGTTCCAATCTTTCATGATTTTTTGAACTTTGCTTGTTCTTTTGTAGTTCACCTCAGAGAAGATCCTTATGCAGAGTAATTAGCTTCTGCTTTCCGACTGTCTGAATACCAGGAAGACTTATCTCACATCACCTTTCCGCAATATGATCTTCCTAAAACTAGGAGAGTTGTGCTAAAGTCTCAAGATGACAAGACTCTATTATGTCCGATGAATGGTGAACCCCTTATAAGTTTGGATCAGGTTCCCCATAAGAAACCAGCCTTCTTGTTTGGCGAAGCTATCAAGAAAGACTCTCAGCCTAAATCGAAATGGAAAAAGCGTGTCTATCAGAGTGGAGACAGACTAATATATCTTACTGACATGACGAGACATCTGTCCCTATCCTATTATGCTAATGTCAGCTATCCTCGAAATATGGCATAGGATCTGACTCCTTTTCAACAGGCCAGGGTTAAAAGGATATGCCACAGACTAGGTCCCCAAAATAGGGACATATTCTTCAGTTTGTCGGAGAGGAATTATACCCACTTGAAAGGCCTAAAACTGAGCTGTGTGCCGTCTGAGGATTCATCTCTGATGAATCCAGTTAGGATACCTTTTTTTGTGAACCTATTTGCTAAAGCTGAAGGAAAGTATTCGGCTCAAACTATGTGGTTGACGGGTTTGATGAAGCCAGATATTAAAAGCTGGAACAGAATTTTAGTCTGGGCTTTAAACAACTTTAGAGACGAGCTATCATGACCCGTACCCAGTGTGAGGGCACGAAAAGTGGGTACGTCCAGCCTACGCCGCAGTGTCGACGGTAGAATGTTGTTCTAGGTCACAATCGCAACTATCACAAAATGATATACTCTCCAAACGGTGGATAATCATAAGAGGATACAATCTTAATCACAAAACTAGAGGAAGATAATCAGCACGATAATATAGATATGAAACCCATAAGAGAAATACAACAGAATGAAAAATCTCGGTGTTATCAATACCATAAACAATATCTTAATACAATCTCAAATATCTCATAAAGCTAGATAATAAGATAAGTCTAGACTAAGCTAATGGCAAGTCCTTAGCGACTACCGGATCCTCCTGAGGGTCCAGGTCACCTGTGTCAACTAGGCCTGCTCTATAGTAAGTATCGCAGCAATCCTCATCATCTGTAATATTTTCAACAGGTCCAATCAGGACAAGAACGAATACATATCTCTCACACAGATCATAAAATGAAAAAAAATATGAAACAAGCTATAGAATAATATACATGAACTGTTGTAAAGAAATTAGACTGTAAAAGAGAACAAGATGTATGGAAATAGATATACATGTTATAATAAGAAAACTAAACTAACTATGTGATTTAGAGCACATGTTTGATTATGTAAATAGGCTTAGGTTATACATGACTTAAATCTAGTTTGGAGTTGTACATTATAATGGTGTAGATCACATAACCAAATAAATGCTCCCCCGCCCCAATTAGTACACAAGGATCTGTCCAGGTTATATTATTGCACATGAAAGTAGTGTGTCACATGGATAGCTAGTCCACATGAATACTGGGTTATACATGAAGGCTCACATGATCATGAGTGTAAATGAATGTTACATGAGTATACATGAATAAATACGAATACAAAGAGTAGATGATGCACATGATAAAGTACACGAACACAATATACCCGATGTATCCGAGGGGATAACATCTCTTAAAGAGATCCATATAGTACTAATCCGTGATAACATCGTGACAGCAACAAGTAAACTAGTCTGTAACAAGTAAATATGTCCAAGCAAGAATAAAACGGTCAGAGAATGTACTCGCCTGATAATCCAAGCTGCTGATGAGGAAGTGTAACTGAACTGGAGTGATGTAATCCTATTTAAAATAACCATAAGTCACAACAAGGTCTAAAATATCATAAGAAAGGTCTACAATGCAATTCTACATGATTCTTGGTCCTTCTAGGTCAAAGTCAACCTTGGTCAACTCTGGTCAAACCTGGTCAACTCTGGTCAAACCTGGTCAACTATAAGTCAACTAGTCCGTTTACTAATTTTTAGGTCAAGCACAAGTTTCCAAGTCATTCTATGTTCGTTTGAGTCGATTTGCAAGTTTGACCCAAAGTTGACTTTTGTCAACTTGTCAGTCGACTCGGCCATTCTAGGCTCATTAGGTCAATCCTAAACTGACTCAATACTCCTTAGGTTACATTCACAAGCAAACAATTACATATATATATATATATATATATATATATATATATGTATGTATGTATGTATGTATGTATATATTCATTCATTCTAGTAATGTGTGTGTGTGTATATATATATATATATATATATATATATATATATATATATATATATATATATATATATATGTATACATATACTTAAGCCTGTGAAAAAGAGATTATGTGTGTGTGTGTGTGTCGATGAAGGACTACTACTGGGGGTTCAAAACTGAGACAAATTGGTTATATATACAACTATAAGAATATACCATATATATACATATATACACAAGTCTATTTAAAAGGAAACTTTATATGTATATAGACATATACTAATATATACACATATATGTATAGGGGAGAAAGAATGTTGGATTTACGAAGGGGGATTGAAAACTCAGATATGAAAACAAAATATATCGACAATACTCATCAAAACATATATATATATATATATATATATATATATATATATATATATATATATATATATATATATATATATTTTATTTTTATTTTTTTCTTTTAAAAAGAAAATTTATTGAAAAAAAGGGGAGCTCCGAAGGAGCGATACAGGCAGGGGCTGGGCCTAGAAAACCAAAACAGGCCCAGATAGACAAGGTAGAAAAAAGAAAGGATAAATTCGAAATTACAAAATTACCAACCCGCAATTTCAAAATTTCGAAAATACAAAAAGTAAAAATTTCGAAATTTCAAAACAGGAGGATTTGAAATTTCGAAAATGGAAACGGGCTGTTCGTTGGGAGTGGAGGGGTATGGGCACAAAGCCCGAAGGGGGGGGGCCACGTGGGGGGGCCACGTGTGGGGGGGTGGGCCGTCGCACTGCCCGAAGACAGCGCGGGTCCCGAGGGAACGCTGTACCCGAGGGGCACA
The DNA here is from genome assembly GCA_029216955.1 of Iris pallida. NCBI lineage: Eukaryota > Viridiplantae > Streptophyta > Magnoliopsida > Asparagales > Iridaceae > Iris > Iris pallida. The sequence goes on from JANAVB010010936.1 coordinate 149,808, forward strand.
GGTCCCGAAGGGGCGCCCAGGCCCGGAGAGCAGCGCCGGGCGGAGGAGACCGCCGGGGAAGGAGCCACTAGACCGGGATGGAGACGGGGGGGGGGGGGGCGACCGAAGAGGAGACCGAGGAGGGAAGGCGGGCGCAGGGAGCTCCGGCGGATGCTCGACTCCAGGGAGGAGGAGCCCGGAGAGGGAAGGGGGCTGGTGGGGAGCCGGAACCCAAGGCCAGGCGGAGGAGGAGGGGGGCGCCCATACACCCCCCCGAGCGGAGCGGAGGAGCGGGAAGGGGGGCTCGACCACCGGGGGCAAGGGGGGCTCGACCTCGACCTCGGGGAGGGAGGGAGCGGACCACGAGGGGGGCGGGAGCGAGACCGCAAGGAGCTCCGACGGAAGCTCGACTCCAGGGAGGAGGAGCCCGGAGAGGGAGGGGGGCTGGAGGGAGCCGGAACCCCAGGCCAGGCGGAGGAGGAGGGGGGGCGCCCATACACCCCCCCGGGCGGAGCGGAGGAACGGGAAGGGGGATCGACCACCGGGGGCAAGGAGGGCTCGACCTCGACCTCGGGGAGGGAGGGAGCGGACCACGAGGGGGAGCGCCGGCGGATGCTCGACTCCAGGGAGGAGGAGCCCGGAGAGGGAGGGGGCCGGGGGGAGCCGAAACCCTAGGCCAGGCGGAGGAGGAGGGGGGCGCCCATACACCCCCCCGAGCAGAGCGGAGGAACGGGAAGAAGGCTCGACCACCGGAGGCAAGGGGGGCTCGACCTCGACCTGGGGAGGGAGGGAGCGGACCACGAGGGGGGCGGGAGCGAGACCGCAGGGAGCTCCGACGGAAGCTCGACTCCAGGGAGGAGGAGCCCGGAGAGGGAGGGGGGCTGGGGGGAGCCGGAACCCCAGGCCAGGCGGAGGAGGAGGGGGGGCGCCCATACACCCCCCCGGGCGGAGCGGAGGAACGGGAAGGGGGATCGACCACCTGGGGCAAGGAGGGCTCGACCTCGACCTCGGGGAGGGAGGGAGCGGACCACGAGGGGGAGCGCCGGCGGATGCTCGACTCCAGGGAGGAGGAGCCCGGAGAGGGAGGGGGGCTGGGGGGAGCCGGAACCCTAGGCCAGGCGGAGGAGGAGGGGGGCGCCCATACACCCCCCCGAGCGGAGCGGAGGAACGGGAAGAAGGCTCGACCACCGGAGGCAAGGGGGGCTCGACCTCGACCTGGGGAGGGAGGGAGCGGACCACGAGGGGGGCGGGAGCGAGACCGCAGGGAGCTCCGACGGAAGCTCGACTCCAGGGAGGAGGAGCCCGGAGAGGGAGGGGGGCTGGGGGGAGCCGGAACCCCAGGCCAGGCGGAGGAGGAGGGGGGGCGCCCATACACCCCCCCGGGCGGAGCGGAGGAACGGGAAGGGGGATCGACCACCGGGGGCAAGGAGGGCTCGACCTCGACCTCGGGGAGGGAGGGAGCGGTATATATATATATATATTTAACACAAAATACTCCCCCTTTTATTCCACAAAGAAGAAAAGCCAAAGCTATACAAGTATACCAGAAGGCGCAAAATGCCGAAGCCTATACATGTATACTAACAAAAGGAGGGGAGGAGGGAGACCGAAAACAACTAGACCCTGGATAGGAGGGAGTTCCAGAAATCCATCTGGCCGTGATTGCAGTGGGCTCGCCGCTTGCTGCACTGCCTGATGGTCTCCCTAAATAGTTGATCGGCAAAGTACTGATAACCTTCATATCTCGCCTTATTGCGGTTATTCCAAATAACCTACGTCGTCGTAGCTGCAATGATCAGATGGCCATGGGACCCGGAGCTCCATGCCGTGATTAGGTATTCGTAGCACCCACCCCTAATATCCATCCTGCAACGTTGGGAGAGAATACTCTAAACCATGGCTGGGAGATCTCCCTGATAAAAGATGTGGTCCAATGTCACAACCCGCTCCCGAATAATCGGACACGAGTCGGACACGCCCAGCCTTCATTGTTAGACACAATGAAGTAAGCTGTACCATTATCTAGGAAGAATCTATGAATCAAGATAAAAATGGAAGTAATCACAACATCTAATATATCAATCCCAGAATCTCAAATACAATCTAAATGTTATTACATTCCAGTAATGTAAACTATAAAGATGTCTCTAGTACAAGTCCAGATAAAGCTAAGTAGAAAAGTCTAGGCTTCCTCAGCCTCTAGGTCCTGGGCCACATCCACTGGCTCATATGTGCCTCCAGGCTCCTGCCCATAGTAAGTATCACGGATAGCCTCCAGCTCACCTACAACATATCCTAGTCAAGAGCGGAGCTAAGTATATCCAAGGAAATGAACATGAACATCATGGTATGAACAAGAACAAAAAATATATATAAAGTACAAGAAATGAGAACAAGGCATGAAACTGAACAGGAAATACTGAAAGTAAAACAGGGAACATGATAAGAGTCCTGAACATGAAATACAACCTGAACATAAAATACAACCTGAACATGAATACAACCTAAACATGAAATACAACCTGAACATGAAATACAACCTGAATCCTGAAATGAGCAATATTGAAATACATCCAGAGTGTGATCGGCTTGGGTAGATTCAATGAACATAAAATGGTACGGCTTTGGTCCCGCATGCACGATACGGGGCCTAAGCTTTTCACATGAATAGTAACAGGATTTGATCACACAACTGTAGTATTTCCCCTTCCAGACACAAGTAACTCATGAAACATGAAACCAGATAATCCCGTGATACATCGTGTCAACAAGGAGATACAGGAATGAATATACAAGACATGAGAAATGAACAAGTCCGAGGAGTATACTTGCCTTGCTCAGGGTGATCGAATGTGGGATGTACAGCTGGATATCCTCCTGTTATGATTACACTTGAGTTAACTACAAGATATGTTGATAAAAATCCCTACGAGTCTAGCTAACTAATTTCTAAAATACTCTCACTCTTATACTTTACAAGTTACTTGGCCAACCTTCTAAGAATTGGTAGACTTGGTACGGGAATACTATGAACTAGTAGTCATTAGGTTATAATGAAGTCTTATAGTTAACTAGCACTAGTTGAGTAATATAGCTAGTTCTAAACAAGGAGACTTCATATTACAGGTGACAGTGACAGTATTTACACTATTCTTCTCTACAATTTAATGCTTCCATGTTCTAATCATGTAGAGTGCAGTTATGGTGATTAGTCCTAAACATCACTGAGACAACCTTCTCTACTGTATAGTCCAAACCAGATTGCAATTTATTTCCTATAGTTGAAACAGACGGCTAACTGTTTAAAAAGGAATTTCCTTCTAAACTCAGGACTTCAAGTAGTAGTTCCTGAATAGGGATGTCAAATACTTGTTTAGACTGAGATCATTCAGTCTCAAGCCTTAATCCTAGGTTCTAGTGAGAACCAGTCCTTAGTAGGACTGGTACAAGCAGTCCAATAACACTGATGTAGGTCAACTCTTTACAGGATTGGTATGCATCAGTCCTTCTCAGGATACATGTTCGAGCCTATTCCCACGTATTGCTACTACTTGACAGTTCCTCATGTTATATTCAAAAATGAAGAAACATTCAACAGCTTCATAAACACTAGAGAATATTTCTTTAGGTATAATATTATATACTGATGTGATTCAGTGTCAGTTAAAACTGATACAATCAGTCCCCCATGACACTACTTTCCTGAACAAAATACCATCAGGATCTTAGCCTCTACAAAACTGATATGCATCAGTCAGGGCTGAGACAATCAGTCTTCTGAGAGGTTGATGTAATCAGCCTCGAATCACAACCAGTCCCAGTTTCTAAAGTTCATTCCTAAGCCAAAACTATCACAATTCATCTACTGAGATGTTGAAAGAAAGCATAAAATCAGTCTAAATCAACAGTTCACCAATCCAACATCACTTTCTTCCTGAATTACTCATCTGAATTATCACCTAAAGTGTCATGCTTTCATATAGGACTTACCTATCTGTCCTCAACAGGATTTACAATCCAGTCCAGTCTTAACACAGGTACCAACTGTCTTGACAAAGCAGCCTCCTAACTATGACTAGTACATCCAGTTACCATGTTAGTTAACTTTCAAAATAAATTCTCAGGTTAAGGAATAATTCCAACTTGGAAAGACTGATATCCAAGTCTCAATCAAGATACACAATTAGCCTTAATCAGGGCTTATCATCAGTCCTTGTTAGGATTCACTGAGATCAGTCCTGTTTAATACTGATGTTATGTATCTATCATGACAGTCTCTCCATATATCCTGAAATTTAACTAACCCATTCCCTTAGCAAAATTGTGTCGTAAGTTCAAACAAACAATCGAGTATCTCTGTTTACAAATGGAAAGAACAACAACCACTCTTGCAGTTCACTTATTCAAATAACCAATCTTCTTAAAACCAAAAGCTTCTTAGTTAAATCAGAGAATTACTATATTCAGGACAGTAACTTAAATAAAGGACTGTTCCAAGAAAAAAGGTAAGGTAACCCTGAATTATTAATGTAATTTATAATATTTAAGTGTTCCTAGATTCCAATGTCAACCAAGGACTGAATTCCTCATAAGAACCTAACTTTAAATCTGAACTTAAAAGTTCAACAAGGATCAACCAGACAACTGGAATAAACTATCCTCATCCAACCCGGTTTCCATCACAGTCCACTCTATACCATTCTATAACTGATTAGAATATGCACAAAGACTAATTTAGGAATTTCCATATCAATTAACCTTCAATCCATTTGCTAAGTCTCCAACATTAGATCACTCACTATGTTAAACCAACATTCAATACAAAACTGTCCTGATACAGGAATGTATTAGCCACAACAGTTTAGGCTAACTAGAATTGGTCAGAAACCTACACCATTTGCAATCCTTATTGATCTAACACAACAAATCTAGATACCACACTTGGTGCCAATACTCAATACCAAGCATGGCTAAAACATGGTGAATTTACTCCATAGCACCACTCTCATCCTATCAAATCATTATCCCTTTATAAACATGCACTAAAACTCCAAATATGAGTAGATTGGGAATTTACCTGTGGTTTGTTAGATTCAGCCGACACAACCAGGACACAAGCTTCAGACTCGCTCTCAACTGCCAAACATAAGATTACGATCAAAATATTTCCTATGGCATTCCAGATCTAGGGATTATTCTGGATGAGATCGGAAAGAAAATCGGAGGATCAACTTACTAGTCAACTCGGATCAATTCTTCCAATAGATACTCAGAACTCAATTCCGATCAATGTTTCTCAAAATAGGATCTTCAACAAATTGGTGATCAAAAGTTTATCAATAAGAATCATTCTCGACGATTTAACAATTTGCAAAATGGAAAGAATTTCACCTATGATATGAAGTTCAGAAATCAATAGAACAGGACAATCATAGCTCGCAGTTCTTCAATGGATCAACAGCAAGCCTACATTTAACAATTGAACGAAAATTAGATCTAAAAGAATAATTAGAAGAACAGATCGAGCTCTAGAAAATATTAGAACTCACCCGATCTACTAATTTGAGCAGCAACAATTCTTGGAGGGAATTGATCCAACCGCCGCCGTGGTTTGTCAAGAACGTCCATGTTAGTGCCGGAGTCGAGCGCCTAGGTGGGTTTGCTCCTCGCCAAGCCGTTCGTCTCAGCCATGGCTGATTGAAACTCTTCGAAGAATAATTTGAGAAGGAAGAATGAGAATTAGGAATTGGTTCTGCTCTCTAGAGTTTACTAAGGAAATGAGGAGAAGGAGATGGTTCCTTAAATAGGCTGTTAGGTAGCGTAAGGAATAGGCAAACAAAATGGCAGGAATTCACTCCTCTCCCTCTGACAATTCGGTTAGAGAAGAACAGAACTTCGATTTGAATTTTAAAGAGATGAAATGAGCAGAGGATTTAGAAATAAGGTGCCAACCCAAATGTAAAAGAAACCATGAAAGTTTCTTTTAAATAACATAACCCTAGGCTTGGGCTGCCAGGCTAAGGAGTGGGCTTCCATGGTAAGGCCCATGGATTTAATTTAATTGAGCAATGGTTTAAGAAAACAAATAGAAAAGGTTAAAGAAGGAAGTAAATTTAATTAATCTTTAATTAATTATATATATATAATGAATTTTGAAAAGTAAGGTTACAAATCTTCCCTCCCTGAAAAAATTTTGTCCTCGAAATTGAAAGGCAAGAATTATCCAAACATTAGCCATCTTATTGAATTTAGAATTTCCATAAAATCAAAATACAATCAGGCGAACAAACAAGGATAGCGCTCCCGTATGTCGTCCTCGCGCTCCCATGTGGACTCTCCCAGAGAGTGGGGTCTCCACATGATGCGGACTAGTGGAATAGTCTGATTCCGCAGGCGCTTCTCCCTCCGGTCAAGGATCTCCACTGGCTGCTCCTCCTAGGTCAAGCTTGGACCCACCTCTAACTATGAGTAGGCCACCACATGGCTCGGATCTGAAATATAGCGTCGAGCTGGGACACGTGGAAGACATCATGCACGCCCTCCAAGCTAGCTGGAAGTACTAGTCGATATGCCACCTCGCCAATCCGTGCCGTCACATCGAAAGGCATGATGTACCTCGGACTGAGCTTCCCGCCTCTGCCGAAATGAATAACGCCCCTAGTTGGCGAGATCTTTAGGAACACTCTATCTCCAACCGTAAACTCCAGTGGCCGTCTTCTGCTATCCGCCCAGTGCTTCTGCCGATCCTGTGCAACTCTGAGACACTCTCTGATCAGTCTGATCTTCTCAGCTGAGTCTACCACCATCTCTGGCCCAAACAAAGCCCTCTCGCCAACGTCGTCCCAAGATAACGGAGTGCGACATCTCCGCCCATATAATACCTTAAACGGGGTCATCTCGATGTTAGCCTGAAAACTGTTGTTATAGGAAAACTCCACTAGATGCAAATGATCCTCCCACGAACCACCGAAGTCGAGGGCGCAAACTCGTAGCATGACCTCCAGCGTCTGAATGGTCCTCTCGGACTGCACGTCCGTCTGTGGATGATAGGCGGTGCTGAACTTCAACTGCGATCCCAAGCTCAGCTGTAGACTCCTCCAGAAGTGTGATGTAAAGCGGATGTTCCTATCTGAAATGATGCTCACCGGTACCCCGTAGATATGCACAATCTGCCGCATGTAGAGGTCTGCAAGCTTCTCGGTCGACAGCCCAACCTTGAATGGAATGAAATGAGCAGACTTCGTCAGTCTGTCCATGATAACCCAAATAGCATCCTTGCTACTGGGCATACGCGGTAATCCAGAGACGAAGTCCATGGTGATATGCTCCCACTTCCATTCCTGGATAGGTAAAGGCTGGAGTAATCCTGCTGGTCTCTGACGCTCCGCCTTGACTTGCTGGCACACAAGGCATCTGGGAACAAATCTGGCAACCTCTCTCTTCATACCATACCACCAAACATACTCTCGCAGATCCTTGTACATCTTGGTAGACCCAGGATGAATTGAATACTGCGACTGGTGGGCTTCCTGCATTACCTCCTCCCGTAAATCCTTGGGCACACACAACTGAGTTTCGTGCCTCAGGGATCCATCGTCTGCAATAGTGAAGTCGTCGAGCAATCATGCCTCTGCTTGGCCTTTGAGACATCGGAGTCCCTCATCAAGAAACTGGGCCTCCTTGATCTTCTCTATCAGTCCTGATTGTATCTGCATAAGCATCAGCTGTCCTCTAACTCCCGAAAGAACAATCTCAATCCCAAGGCTCTCAAGATCCTCTAGTAGATACCAATCCATAGAGAGATACATAGCAACATGATATCGACTGAGAGCATCTGCTACCACATTCGCCTTCCCAGGGTGGTACTACAGATTGATATTGAAATCCTTTATGAGTTCCAGCCATCTGCGCTGCCTCATATTCAGCTCCTTCTGAGTGAAAACATACTTCAGGCTTTTGTGGACTATGAAGATGACCACTCGCTCTCCATACAAGTAGTGCTTCCATAGTTTCAAGTCAAAAATGACTGCTGCAAGCTCCAAGTTATGTGTGGGGTAATTTTTCTCATGAGGCCTCAACTGTCTAGAAGCATAAGCAATGACCCACTTATTCTGCTCAAGCACACATCCCAAGCCTTTCCCTGAAGCATCGCTGTAGATGACGAATCCTCCCGATCTAGATAGAAAAGCTAAAACTGGTGCTGTGGTGAGTCTTCTCTTCAATTCTTTAAATGCCGACTGGCAGGCGTCGCTCCAGATGAACTCCTCGTCCTTCTGCGTATGCTTCGTCATAGGCTCTTCTCTCCTGGCAAAATCCTTTACGAACTTCCTGTAGTATCCTGCTAGTCCCAGGAAACTACGAATCTCTGCTACTGAATTGGAAGGTGCCCATGCTTCCATTGCTTCAATCTTCTTGGGATCCACATAAATCCCCTCTCCAGTCACCACATGCCCCAAAAACTCCATCCGGTCCAAGAAAAACTCATATTTCGAGAGTTTTCTGTACAGCTTCTCCTTCCGCAGTATCTCCAACACGATCCACAGGTGCTCCACATGCTCCTCCTCGGTCTTCGAATATATCAGAATGTCGTCAATGAAGACTACGACAAACTTGTCCAGATACTTGTGAAAAACTTTATTCATCAAGTTCATAAACACTGCTGGGGCATTGGTGAGTCCGAACGGCATTACCAAAAACTCATACTAGTCGTATCGGGTGTTGAAAGCTGTCTTCGGAATATCCTGCTCCCAAACCATTATCTGATGATATCCCGACCGAAGGTCAATCTTGGAAAAGACCTTCACCCCACTCAGCCGATCAAACAGCTCATCAATCCGTGGCAACGGGTATCTATTCTTGATTGTGATGTTGTTGAATGTACGGTAATCGATATACATCCTCACCGTCCCATCCTTCTTGGGTACAAAGAGTATCGGTGCTCCCCAGGGTGAAGCACTGGACCGAATAAAACCCTTGCCTTCCAACTCATCAATCTGAGCCATCAACTCTGCAGCTTCCTTCGGGTTGATCTTGTAGCAATACTGGGACTTCGGCGTTGATTCGGGCACTAGGTCGATGCTGAACTCCACATCTCGATCTGGCGGCAATCCCAGCAACTCCTCAGGGAAAACGTCGAGAAACTCTGCAATCAGCGGATGCGGCAACTCCTGGGCTTCTACAACGGCTCCAAAGTAGACTCCATCTGGCCTCTCTGCGATCTGTCTTCTGACCTCGAACGGCAGAACTCCAGGCGGGCTGAAAGTGACCTTCCCTTCATGGCAGTCTATTAAGGCAAACTGCTCGCTCATCCAGTCGATGCCGAGGACTACGTCGAATCCGGGCAATGGCATCACTAGAAGTCGTTCCCTAAGCTCTCGTCCAGCTATAGTGATAGGGCAATCCACTATCTCACTGACTGGCACTACCCCTCCTCCTGTCATTATTCGACAGTTCCTCCTAGTGGGCTTGGGTGTGAAGCCATGTCTATGCAGAAACTCATATGATACAAAGCTATGTGTGGCTCCAGAGTCAAATAATACAATAGCGGGAAATAAATAAATGACAACAGAACCTGTGGTAACATCTGGTGCTGCCTCCTCCTCCTCAACTGCGGCCATAACATAAGTACGTCCCCGCTGTGGTCCTCTGATCTGCTGCTGCTGGTGCTGTACAAACCTCTACTGCTGGGGTGGTAGAGCTCCTCCTCTCTGGGGTACAGCAGGCAATGCTCTGGGTGGTGCAGGCAGTGGTCCTCCAGCTCCTCGGGGTCCTTTTGCTAACCTGGCTGTGGCCTGCTGACAGTCTCTCATCTGATGTGCATCTGACCCGCAGAATAGGCAAAGTCCCAGCCTATTGTGACAGACCTCCACGTGGTGTCCCGACCGATGACAGTATGTGCAAGTGACCCCCTGCTGCCTCTGATGCTGAACTGCTGGAACTCTGGCAGGACGATGCTGAACTGCTGCCTGCTGAGCTGGCCTCGTCTGAGTCTGCATCTGCATCCTCTTCGTCGGCGCCTGGTAACTGCTGCTGCCGATGTCCATATCCCTCTTGGGCCTTGGAACCATCTCCTTCTCAACTGCCTGAGCGATCTTGAGGATGCTCGAGTAAATAGTCGCCTGGCTAATAGCTACTGTGTGCCGCAGCTCTCTGGTCAGGCCCTTCTTGAATCTCCAGGCCCTCTCCTCCGGCGTGCCGACTAGGTTCGCTACGAACTTGCTGAGTCGGGTTAACTCTGAAGTATACTCTGCCACTGATATCGTCTCCTGCTGCAAGGCCTCGAACTGCATCCGAAGCTCGTCTCTCTCGACGTCTGGAAAAAACTTCTCCTTGAACAGATTTTTGAAATCTGCCTAAAGAACCTGCGGTGCTGCCAACTGGGGCTCCTCGCGGTACCAGGCTCTGGCAAGGTCGAACAGCAGCATGCTCGCCACCTCTACCTTCAAGTCATCCAGGATCCGCACCATCTTCAAGGTCCTCTCCGCATTCTCCAGCCATTCGTCTGCTTAGACGATCCCCTCGTTGCCCCAAAAGTCTACCGGGCAGAGGTTGTGGTAGTCCATGGCCGTCCCCGCTCTCGGTACTGCTAGTGCTGGAGGTGCTACCGGTGCTGGTGCTGCCGTCTCTCGAGTCCTGAGTGCGTCGACGACGGTCGCTCTGAACTGTGCTGCCTGGTGGTTCTGGGCCTCCATAAACTGCTGGAACATCACCATCACCTGAGCGCCGTCAAACATCATCGTCGAAGGCAAAGGAGGAAAGATATGAGGCGGTAGCGGAAGCTGATATGCTGGAACATCTGGCTCGGGCTGTCCCGAACTGCTTCCAACTCCTGGCTGATCTGCTGTCTTCCTCGTAGTGACCATCCTGCAATAGAAAGAAAACTTTATTGATTGACAAACCCTAAAACCTAATAAACAATATTTTTATAATATCAATGCACCTGATAAACCTGATATACTCTTATTTTCCGATTTTTCCTATGTTGTGATCAAGTTTCCCAAGTGTAATCAAGTCCCCCAATAGTACGTTAAGACCAAGGTACCATTAGGATAGACCTGTATGGGCCACCACTAAAAACATGTCACGACCCGCTCCCGAATAATCGAACACGAGTCGGACACGCCCAGCCTTCATTGTTAGACCAATAAAGTAAGCTGTACCAATATCTAGGGAGAATCTATGAATCAAGATAAAAATGGAAGTAATCATAGCATCTAATATATCAATCCCAGAATCTCAAATACAATCTAAATGTTATTACATTCCAGCAATGTAAACTATAAAGATGTCTCTAGTACAAGTCCAGATAAAGCTAAGTAGAAAAGTCTAGGCTTCCTCAGCCTCTAGGTCCTGGGCCACATCCACTGGCTCATAGGTGCCTCAAGGCTCCTGCCCATAGTAAGTATCACAGATAGCCTCCAGCTCACCTGCAACATATCCTAGTCAGGAGCGGAGCTAAGTATATCCAAGGAAATGAACATGAACATCATGGTATGAACAAGAACAGAAAATATATATAAAGTACAAGAAATAAGAACAAGGCATGAAACTGAACATGAAATACTGAAAGTAAAACATGAAACATGATAAGAGTCCTGAACATGAAATATAACCTGAACATGAAATACAACCTGAACGTGAAATACAACATGAATCCTGAAATTTGCAATATAGAAATACATCCAGAGTGTGATAGGCTTGGGTAGATTCAATGAACATGAAATGGTACGGCTTTGGTCCCGCGTGCACGATACGGGGCCTAAGCTATTCACATAAATAGTAACAGGGTTTGATCACACAACTGTAGTATTTCCCCTCCCAGATACAAGTAACTCATTAAACATGAAACCAGACAATCCCGTGATATATCGTGTCAACAAGGAGATACATGAATGAATATACAAGACATGAGAAATGAGCAAGTCCGAGGAGTATACTTACCTTGCTCAGGGTGATCGAGTGTGGGATGTACAGCTGGATATCCTCCTGTTATGATTACACTTGAGTTAATTACAAGATATGTTGATACAAATCCCTACGAATCTAGCTAACAAATTTCTAAAATACTCTCACTCTTATACTTTACAAGTTACTTGGCCAACCTTCTAAGAATTGGTAGACTTGGTAAGGGAATACTATGAACTAGTAGTCATTAGGTTATCATGAAGTCTTATAGTTAACTAGCACTAGTTGAGTAATTTAGCTAGTTCTAAACAAGGAGACTTCACATTACAGGTGACAGTGACAGTATTTACACTATTCTTCTCTACAATTTAATGCTTCCATGTTCTAATCATGTAGAGTGCAGTTATGGTGATTAGTCCTAAACATCACTGAGACAACCTTCTCTACTGTATAGTCCAAACCAGATTGCAATTTATTTCCTATAGTTGAAACAGACGGCTAACTGTTTAAAAAGGAATTTCCTTCTAAACTCAGGACTTCAAGTAGTAGTTCCTGAATAGGGATGTCAAATACTTGTTTAGACTGAGATCATTCAGTCTCAAGCCTTAATCCTAGGTTCTAGTGAGAACCAGTCCTTAGTAGGACTGGTACAAGCAGTCCAATAACACTGATGTAGGTCAACTCTTTACAGGATTGGTATGCATCAGTCCTTCTCAGGATACATGTTCTAGCCTATTCCCAAGTACTACTACTACTTGACAGTTCCTCATGTTATATTCAAAAATTAAGAAACATTCAACAACTTCATAAACACTAGATAACATTTCTTTAGGTACAATATTATATACTGATGTGATTCAGTGTCAGTAAAAACTGATACAATCAGTCCCCCATGACACTACTTCCCTAAACAAAATACCATCAGGATCTCAGCCTCTACAAAACTGATATGCATCAGTCAAGGCTAAGACAATCAGTCTTCTAAGAGGTTGATGTAATCAGCCTCGAATCACAACCAGTCCCAGTTTCTAAAGTTCATTCCTAAGCCAAAACTATCGTAATTCATCTACTGAGATGTTGAAAGCAAGCATAAAATCAGTCTAAATCAACAGTTCACCAATCCAACATCACTCTCTTCCTGAATTACTCATCTGAATTATCACCCAAAGTCTCATGCTCTTATATAGGACTTACCTATCTGTCCTCAACAGGATTTACAATCCAGTCCAGTCTTAACACAGGTACCAACTGTCTTGACAAAGCAGCCTCTTTACTATGACTGGTACATCCATTTACCATGTTAGCTAACTGTCAAAATAAATTCTCAGGTTAAGGAATAATTCCAACTTGGAAAGACAGAAATCCAAGTCTCAATCAAGACACACAATTAGCGTTAATCAGGACTCATCATCAGTCCTTGTTAGGATTCACTGAGATCAGTCCTGTTTAATACTGATGTTATGTATCTATCATGACAGTCTCTCCATATATCCTGAAATTTAACTAACCCATTCCCTTAGCAAAATTGTGCCATAAGTTCAAAAAACCAATCGAGTATCTCTTGATACAAATAGAAAGAACAACAACCACTCTTACAGTTCACTTATTCGAATAACTAATCTTCTCAAAACCAAAAGCTTCTTAGTTAAATCTGAGAATTACTATATTCAAGACAGTAACTTAAATAAAGGACTGTTCCAAGAAAGAAAGTAAGGTAACCCTGAATTATTAATGTAATTTCTAATATTTAAGTGTTCCTAGATTCCAATGTCAACCAAGGACTGAATTCCTCATAAGAACCTAACTTTAAATCTGAACTTAAAAGTTCAACAGGGATCAAACAGACAACTAGAATAAACTCTCTTCATCCAACCCGGTTTCCATCACAGTCCACCCTATACCATTCTATAACTGATTAGAATATGCATAAAGACTAATTTAGGAATTCCTATATCAATTAACCTTCAATCCATTTGCTAAGTCTCCAACATTAGATCACTCACTATGTTAAACCAACATTCAATACAAAACTGTCCTGATACAGGAATGTATCAGCCACAACAGTTTAGGCTAACTAGAATTGGTCAGAAAACTAACCATTTGCAATCCTTATTGATCTAACACAACAAATCTAGATACCACACTTGGTGTCAATACTCAATACCAAGCATGGCTAAAACATGGTGAATTTACTCCATAACACCACTCTCATCCAATTAAATCATTATCCCTTTATAAACATGCACTAAAACTCCAAATATGAGTAGATTGGGAATTTACCTGTGGTTTGTTAGATTCAGCCGACACAACCAGGATACAAGCTTCAGACTCACTCTCAACTGCCAAACATAAGATTATGATCAAAATATTTCCTATGGCATTCCAGATCTAGGGATTATTCTGGATTAGATCGGAAAGAAAATCTGAGGATCAACTTACCAGTCAACTCGGATCAATTCTTCCAGTTGATACTCAGAACTCAATTCCGATCAATGTTTCTCGAAATAGGATCTTCAACAAATTGGGGATCAAAAGTTTATCAATAAGAATCATTCTCGACGATTTGACAATTTGTAAAATGGAAAGAATTTCACCTATGTTCTGAAGTTCAAAAATCAATAGAACAGGACAATCATAGCTCGCAGTTCTTCAATGGATCAACATCAAGCCTAATTTTAACAATTGAACGAAAATTAGATCTAAGAGAATAATTAGAAGAACAGATCGAGCTCTAGAAAATATTAGAACTCACCCGATCTACTAATTTGAGCAGCAATAATTCTTGGAGGGAATTGATCCAACCGCTGCCATGGTTTGTCAAGAACGTCCACGTCAGTGCCGTAGTCGAGCGCCTAGGTGGGTTTGCTCCTCGCCAAGCCGTTCGTCTCAGCCATGGCTGATCGAAATTCTTCGAAGAACAATTTGAGAAGGAAGAATGAGAATTAGGAATTGGTTCCGCTCTCTAGAGTTTACTAAGGAAATGTGGAGAAGGAGATATTTCACGACCCGCACCCGCTTTTCGGACGCAAGCTCGTGACCAAGCCAGCTACGCATCAAGCGAACTCCAGCCCGACTCGAATATGTTAATGCTGTCACGGCTAGGGTAAGCTGCCAATTCATGGCAAACAAATCTATATCTCAATCCTCAATAAGAATAATAAACATGAATGAACACTATGGGTCGTGGTCTGCAGCCCACTAGCATATATGTCCGATAAGACTCTAAAGGAAATAACAAGAGTCTAAAACTGAATCAAGAAACAGGATATCTCATGATAAGGTCTGAAAAGCACGAAAGGATAACAATATAATATCACTAACATGGCAAGAGACTACGACCAAACTGCTAACAAGTGACTAACGACACGTGGCTACTGACATGGGACCTTGAATACGAACACTAGAACAACTACACGTAATTGAACTGCTGAATGAACAAGCGAACATGAGATTAATGGAATACCAAACCCTCGCCCCGAGTGGACTCGCAGGTTTGAACTAATCACCAACCCTTGTCCCGAGTGTGGACTCTCTGGTTAGTTCACGGCAAAGGCACCCTCGTCCCAACTGTGGACTCTCTGGTGCAGGTCATGTCAACACCCTCGTCCCGAATATGGACTCTCTGGTACAAATAATCGACGTCCTCATCCCAAGTGTGGACTCTCTGATGTAAATAATCGACATCCTCGTCCCGAATATGGACTCTCTGATGTAAACACCCTCGTTCCGAGTGGACTCTCTGGTGCAAGTCAAGTCAACACCCTCGTCCCGAATGTGGACTCTCTGGTGCAAATAATCGACATCCTCGTCCTGAGTGTGGACTCACGGATGTAAACAGATCAAGGCAAACACCCTCGTCCCGAGTGGACTCTTTGGTGCCAAGGAAAAACGATAACAAGGATTTAGCAGTTCAATTACACGTACTCGTTCTATGACATGACTCAAGCAAGGTACTGGGGAGACAATGTACGACTCAGTCAAGACACAGTCAAGTCTAGTATAACTACACTGTCAAGTTAAGCAAGACCATAAACTGGTGAACACGGTATGTAGAAGCTAGATAAATCAAGTCAACTAGAAAGCTAAAATATCACATAAAATCTATAACAAATAGAGTATCTAATGATAATACAATAATAACATAAAAACTATAAATATGGAATTAAACTGTAGAGGGAGGCAAGGTATCTTGCCTGTGGTCCTTGCAGAAACCGTAGTCACAAGTCGAGGATGAGGGGATGCTGATCTAGGAGCTGTCAACCTATAACACATATCACACTATGAACCGTGCACGAAAACTATAAATCAATTCTAATGTTCTAGTTCTAAATTCATGGAATAGTGGCAAGTTGGGTTACTAATTAATTCTATAATAATTCACTTAAAAACCTAATTTAACCTAATAATAATCTGAATATAATCTAAACATGCAAGTTTGGCCATCTAAAGTCGTGTTGCCCAAATTTGGAAACCATGGCATGCAAATCGAGACGTGCCGCTGACTATCTAGTCAAACACTGTAAACTCTAGATTTTGAAAGTACACCTTGGTATATTTCAGCACCACGAGTGTGCTGGAATGAACCATGCCACAAAATCATGCTTTGGTCAAAAGATATCGCCGTTATGGCTAATCGTGACCAAAACGGTGATCAACCGATCAATTCTGAGTTCAATAGAATATATAAAATACTAGATGAAAGAAATAATTTCAGTGAAAAATATATGTCATAGAGCTCTGTGTTATCTTTCAGAAACTTCAAACGGTTCATGATTTTGATTTCTGGTTCTCCCGGAATCTCGAAAACACCGAAACGTGTCAAGTTTCGGACAACCGACACTCTACGAATTTTCCAGAAATTTAAGAATAATATCTAAGAAAATAAATTACATATTCAGAAATCTTACCTCGATACGAATCCAATAAAAGAAACGGGACACGAAAAGCACGTCAGAGTTTGCTGGAATCGCTTTGGGAAGTCGAGATCTCTACTAGAACTCTCTTTCAAAAAGGCAGCTGAAATTTTATTAGGGTTTCGAATATAATAGTATATATATAGGAGAGAGAGAGAGAGGCGGTTCAGCCTGGGCGCCGACAGGTGGCCCCCCCGGGTTGATTCTGGGTAATTAATTATTTAATTCAGAAAATCATTTAAAAATAATTTTAAGTCCAAATAAATCAAAATAAATTGCAGAAAAATCTAGAAAAATCTAGAAAAATTCTAGAAAATTCTAGAAAATATTTCTAAGTGTCTAGAATCTAAATTAAATATTTTAACATAAAATATCATCATGTGACCTCACAGTAAATTTTCAAAGCCTATAAAATATAATTTATATAGGTTTTAATTATATAAAAATTCCCAAAAATTCTAAAAAAATCCAGAAAAATTCTAAAAAATTCTAGAAAATATTTCTAATCTCCTAGAACCTAAATAAAAATAACTTGTCTCAAAATAGTCCTAAATGACCTTATAGTAATTCATGAAAGTCAATAAAATAAATATATCTTTAATAAATAAATATCTAAAAATGTCTAAAAATAATTGGAAAATATAATATAGCTATAGCATACTTATAAACCCTATCTAGAGATCATGTGACCACAAGATGGTCATAAATCACCTGTGGGCTTAGTCACAACTCCTATGATCATAGAAAAATTAAATTTAACTAATCAAATAAAAAATAAAAAAATATATCACAAAATTTCGGGAAGAGGAGTTACAAATCTACCCACCTTAAAAATAATTTCGTCCTCGAAATTCTCATTTATAACTATTCCTTAAAAATCAAAGTCTACTATTACCTTAATCTCCTCAAATTTAATTTTTCAAAAATATTTTATGACCTTCTCTAGTCTTTTTATAACTTCGAATACTTGAGGACTTCTACCCACCTTTGGTCATATTACTCCTCAAAATACGGTCACTAAAATCTTATAACCTTCTAACTAGTTGCTAACGATTCTACCAACAGATATCTAGGGCATATGGCATCTATAATCCCTCATATCTATAAACAACCAAATATTCAATTGTCAAGCAATATTATACAATAACTTAGGAATCTCTGATGAATTCTAGACAGCACGATCATCCGTCACCCTGAAATAGGAAGGGACAATAATCAATGGTACGGAAGGGCGAGGGAGAATAATCGAGAACGAATACGAGGTTTCAAAGACGGTAGAGAAATTTCTAAGAGAATTTTAAAGGCAGAGTGGATTAAGATTTCTAAGGTTTAGTCATATTCGCAGGCTCGTATCAGTACAGTTACGTAACCGATACGATATGCTCTGACCTGCATGGGCCACCAAAAAAACTTGTCACCACCCGCACCTGCTTTTCGGACGCGAGCTTGTGAGCAAGCCAGCTACGCATCAAGCGAACTCCAGCCCGACTCGAATATGTAAACGCTGTCAAGGCTAGGGTAAGCTGCCAATTCATGGCAAACAAATCTATATCTCAATCCACAATAAGAATAATAAACATGAATGAACATTATGGGTCGTGGTCTGCAGCCCACTAGCATATATGGCCGATAAGACTCTAAAGGAAATAACAAGAGTCTAAAACTGAATCAAGAAATAGGATATCTCATGATAAGGTATAAAAAGCACGAAAGGATAACAATGTAATATCACTAACAAATACCTGAATTACGCATCACAACCATCGACCATCCCGCTCTGCTAACTAACTCCATGCAATCGCTAAACCTGAAGAGATCATCAGGTCCTCAGGACATAGCAAGATACATATAAACATGCCTATATAATAGTTTAATCATGCATGATAATATATAAACCGGATATAACAAGGAACGACACTTAACATCGTAAGAGACTACGACCAAACTGCTAACAAGTGACTAACGACACGTGGCTACTGACAGGGGACTTTGAATACGAACACTAGAACAACTACACGTAACTGAACTGCTGAATGAACAAGCGAACATGAGATCAATGGAATACCAAACCCTCTCCCCGAGTGGACTCGTAGGTTTGAACTAATAACTAACCCTTGTCCCGAGTGTGGACTCTCTGGTTAGTACTAATCCTCATCCCGAGTGTGGACTCTCTGGTTAGTTCACGGCAAGGCACCCTCGTCCCGAGTGTGGACTCTCTGGTGCAAGTCAAGTCAACACCCTCGTCCCGAATGTGGACTCTCTGGTACAAATAATCGACATCCTCGTCCCGAGTGTGGACTCTCTGATGTAAGTAATCGACATCCTCATCCCGAGTGTGGACTCTCTGATGTAAACACCCTCGTCCCGAGTGGACTCTCTGGTGCAAGTCAAGTCAACACCCTCGTCCCGAATGTAGACTCTCTGGTACAAATAATCGACATCCTCGTCCCGAGTGTGGACTCACGAATGTAAACAGATCAAGGCAAACACCCTCGTTCCGAGTGGACTCTCTGGTGCCAAAGAAAAACGATAACAAGGATTTAGCAATTCAATTACACGTACTCGTTCCATGACATGACTCAAGCAAGGTACTGGGGAGACAAGGTACGACTCAGTCAAGACACAGTCAAGTCTAGTATAACTACACTGTCAAGTTAAGCAAGACCATAAACTGGTGAACACGGTATATAGAAGCTAGATAAATCAAGTCAACTAGAAAGCTAAAATATCACATAAAATCTATAACAAATAGAGTATCTAATGATAATACAATAATAACATAAAAACTATAAATATGGAATTAAACTGTAGAGGGAGGCAAGGTATCTTGCCTGTGGTCCTTGCACAAACCGTAGTCACAAGTCGAGGATGAGGGGATGCCGATCTAGGAGCTGTCAACCTATAACACATATCGCACCATGAACCGTGCACGAAAACTATAAATCAATTCTAATGTTCTAGTTCTAAATTCATAGAATAGTGGCTAGTTGGGTTACTAATTAATTCTGTAATAATTAACTTAAAAACCTAATTAACCTAATAATAATCTGAATATAATCTAAACATGCAAGTTTGGCCATCTATAGTCGTGTTTTCCAATTTTAGAAACTATGTCACGCAAATCGAGACGTACCGCTGACTGTCTAGTCAAATGCTGTGAACTATAGATTTTGAAAGTGCACCTTGGTAGATTTCAGCACCACGAGTGCGCTGGAATCAACCGTGCTGCAAAATCACGCTTTGGTCAAAAGATATCGCCGTTGTGGCTAATCGTGACCAAAACGGTAATCAACCGATCAATTTTGAGTTCAACAGAATATATAAAATACTAGATGAAAGAAATAATTTCTGGGAAAAATATATGTCGTAGAGCTCTGTGTTAGCTTTCCAAAACTTTAAACGGTTCGTGATTTCGATTTCCGGTTCTCCCAGAATCTCGAAAACACCGAAACGTGTCAAGTTTCGGACAACCGACACTCTACGAATTTTCCAGAAATTTAGGAATAATAACGAAGAAAATAAATTACATATTCAGAAAGCTTACCTCGATACAAATCCAATAAAAAAAGGGGCACGAAAAATACGTCGGAGTTGGCAGGAAACGCTTCGGGAAGTCGAGATCTCTACTAGAACTCTCTCTCTCAAAAAGGCAGTTGAAATTTTATTAGGGTTTCGAATATAATAGTATATATATATAGGAGAGAGAGAGGCGGTTCAGCCTGGGCGCCGATAGGTGGGCCCCCTGGGTGAATTACTAGGTAATTAATTATTTAATTCAGAAAATCATTTAAAATCATTTGAAGTCCAAATAAATCAGACTAAATTGCAAAAAAATCCAGAAAAATTCTAGAAAATTCTAGAAAATATTTCCAAGTGTCTAGAATCTAAATAAAATATTTTAACACAATATATCATCATGTGACCTCACAGTAAATTTTCAAAGCCTATAAAATATAATTTATATAGGTTTTAATTATTAAAATTCCCAAAAATTCTAAAAAAATCCAGAAAAATTCTAGAAAATATTTCTAACCTCCTAGAACCTAAATAAAAATAGCTTGTCTTAAAATAGTCCCAAATGACCTTATAGTAATTCATGAAATTCAATAAAATAAATATATTTAATAAATAAATATCTAAAAATGTCTAAAATTCGTAGAAAAATATAATATAGCTATAGCATGCTTATAAACCCTATCTAGAGATCATGTGGCCACAAGATGGTCGTAAATCATCTGTGGACTTAACCACAACTCCTATGATAATAGAAATAATTAAATTTAACTAATCAAATAAAAAATAAAAAATATGTCACAAAATTTCGGGAAGTGGAGTTACAAGATGGTTCCTTAAATAGGCTGTTAGGTAGCGTAAGGAATAGGCAAACAAAATGGCGAGAATTCACTCCTCTCCCTCTGACAATTCGGTTAGAGAAGAACAGAACTTCGATTTGAATTTTTAAAGAGATGAAATGAGCAGAGGATTTAGAAATTAGGTGCCAACCCAAATGTAAAAGAAACCATGAAGGTTTCTTTTAAATAACATAACCCTAGGCTTGGGCTGCCAGGCTAAGGAGTGAGCTTCCATGGTAAGGCCCATGGATTTAATTTAATTGAGCAATGGTTTAAGAAAACAAATAGAAAAGGTTAAAGAAGGAAGTAAATTTAATTAATCTTTAATTAATTATATATATATATAATGAATTTTGAAAAGTGAGGTTACATCCACCGTCTCTGAGTTGTGCTCTGTGCAGTATGTGCATGCAGACGCTAGGTTGAAGTCGATAGTAGTGAGGGTGTCGTCAGTGGGAAGGATCTTGCATAGGGCTCTCCAAATGATAAAGGACCACTTCTTGGGGATGCTTGTCTGCCAGAACGGGACAATGCTAGGGAGAGACGCCCCCGTGCCTCGGATCACTTTTCTAGCCGATTTGACCGAAAAGTAGCCTGACGTGTCATCCTGCCACCAGAGCTCGTCAGCGTCAGTCCCGATCGCCAATCCTTTACGACGAATGAGCTCTACCGCTTCGGGACCGGCCCAATCCCGTACCTTGTTCCAGATCCAAGATTTTCTAATGGGACCCCATATGTCCTTGACCTTGCAGAACCTGTGGCCTTCTGAGCGAATAGGAAGTAAGGTGTCTCCAACCCATCATTCCAGGAAGGCCTGAGATTCTCCGTCGCCCACCTTGAGACGCATCACCGGTTCGGCAAGAGAGCATCCGATGAGCATAGGACGCCACGCTGCGGAAGATCTGTTGTTAGATATAGCCATCGATGGATGGATGTTCATGAAGTATCTGGCCTTCATGAATTCGGTCCACAAGTTCTGAGTGGTGCGCAGCTTCCACCACAGTTTCATCGAGATTGCTTGAACAATATGGTAAAGTTTGGTGAATCCCAGCCCCCCCTCCCCTCCTCGATCGGCCTGGCTATGGAGTCCCAACTGGCCCAATGATGCTTGTCGTTGCCGTCGCTATGCCCCCAGAAGAAGTTGCTGAGGATGCTCTCGATAGAGTTAAGGACTTTCTTGGAGGGAGCACGCCGCAAGAGTGTAGATAGGAATTGATGTGAGAATGTGGTTAATAAGGATCATCTTGCCTCCCGGTGATAGCGTCACGTTGTGCCATCCTTCAAGCTTTTTTCTGATACGGCTGATCAGGTCCTCGAAGATACCAACGTTAGATTTCCCGTACACAAGGGGGCAGCCAAGATAATGGAATGGGGGGTGATTGATGGGGAAGGAGGTAGTATTGGAGAGGGTGGCGGCGTGCTCTCTCGTGATCTTGTGGTGGGTGTAGATGACACTTTTGTCCAGGTTAACCTTCTGGCCCGAACATGTAGCATATTTTTGGAGGGTGTTGTGGACCGCTTCTACTGACCCGACGTCCCCGGATGAGAAAATGAGGATGTCGTCAGCAAAAGCTAGGTGAGTGATAATAGGGCAGCCACTGGCGGTATGATAGTGGTAGAAGTTGGTAGTGCAAGTCATCCTATTAAGGTTCCTGCTCAGAGCGTCAGCCGTGATGATGAAGATAGTGGACGACAGGGGATCACCTTGCCTAACCCTATGGGTCAATTTGAAGTAGCCATCAGCCTGACCATTGATCACCATAGAAAACCAGGAGTTGCTGATCGATCTCCACACGATGTTGGTCCAGTTTTCAGAAAATCCGAATGCTCTGAATACCCAGAGCATGAATTGCCAATCCAGCATATCGTATGCTTTCTCCATATCTAATTTGATAGCTATGTTGCTCCCTTTTGCCGAGAACTTCATACAGGTGATTAATTCTTGAGCTAACATGATATTATCCTAGATATTTCTGCTGCGGACAAAGCCACTCTGCTCCTCAGAGATGATCTTGGGAAGGAGATCGGACATACGGGATACGACGATCTTGGATATGATTTTCTTGGTGAAGGTGCAAAGGCTGATAGGACGAAAGTCGCGAAAGGACTCCGGATTATCTTTTTTCGGAATGAGGATCAGATTGGTGCTCGAGATGGCTCTCGGATACGTCGTACCTTGAAAGAAGGCGATGACCGCCGCGTGGATATCTGTCTTGATGATGTCCCAGCAGGAGTAAAAAAACCCTTCCGAAAACCTGTCTGGGCCAGGGGCGCTATGCTCGTCTAGAGCCCAGACTGCATCTTTCACCTCTATCTCGGTCGGAGGGATCTCTAGTCGGATGTTATCGTCGTCGTTGATGAGATGCAGAATTTCCTCCAGAAAAGAAGGGTCCCTGATGACTGTCTCTTTGTAGAACAGTTTGGAGTAGTATTCAGCCGCTGCCTCCTGGATACCTTTTTTGACTTTGATGATGTTTCCGTTACTGTCCACAATTTGATGGAGGGTGAGTTTCTGCCTGCGACCGCTGACGCATGCATAAAAGAAGCTCGAGTTTTTGTCTCCCTCGTTGTCCCACTTAAGCCTGGCTTTCTGCTTCCAAAAATCCGTCTCCATTTTTAGAAAAAATTTAAGGATAGTTTTGGTGAGGTTGGGGGCAGTCGTGGCCGCATGAGATCTATCATTCATGAATCTGATCTCTGCTCGATTAACGTCATCCTCGGCCTCACGGATGGCCTGAAAAATGTCCCCATAGGCCTGCTTGCTATATACCGCTAGGGTTTTCCTCGTGGCCTTGAGCTTGATGGCCACCCTGGTGAGGGGCTCGACATTGTCCGCACTGTTCCACGCCTCCGTGATGATGCCCAAAAACCGGGGGTGGTCGCTCCATAAATCTAGGACTCGAAAGCTCTTTTTGTGCGAGTCTGAGTTGTTGGAGGTACTCACTAACAGAGGGGCGTGGTCGGACTCGATAGCATTGAGGTGGAAGAGCTTAGAGGTGGTACCCATACCGTGCCAATGAACGTTCGTAAGGGCCCTGTCCAGGCGAGAATATTGTCGGCGATCTCCATCCTGCATGTTACACCAGGTAAAGGCGCTGCCAGTGAACGGAAGGGGAGCGAGGTTGGAGTTAAAAATGAAATTATTAAAATCTTGCATGGCTGGAAGAGGGGGGCCAACCCCCGGTCTTCTCCTCTCTATACGTAACGACATTAAAGTCCCCAATGCAGAGCCAAGGAAGATTGTTGTGGTGGAGGTGGATGTCCAGGAGGTTGTTCCAAAGGAGTTTGCGCTCCATGATGTCATAGCTGCCATCGACCGCAGATATGATAGCCCGCTTGGGTAATAACGGGTGCTCCATCTAGCATGAGAGGGCCTGTTTAGAGTCGTTAATGACACCTGACATCCTTCGAGCAGAGGATCCAAATGTTGTGTCTCCTAGCAATGGCCATAGGAAAGCCTAACTGTAGCTGAATGGATTTGAGTCTCTTATAGGGGATTTTGGGTTCGAGGATGATCAAGACGTCAATCTTGTAGATTTTCTTAAGGCTGGTGATTCTCCTCTTGGTAGGTTTGTTCGCCAGACCACGGACATTCCAGGAGAGGATGTTCAGCATTAATGGAGTTTGGGGGGGGGGGTGGTTAGCCCGCTTAGCTGCGGACCTGGTTCGAATGGCCAGGGATTCGTCCGGTCTTTTCTGATTAGATTTCCTGATTGAGGTCGTAGCCTCCTCCGCCATCGAGGAGGATGAGCTGGAGATTGAGTCGTCGGTGTGGGTGATAAGGATGTCGTCGGTCTGATCGAGCAAGTCTCCTGCCGAGTCTGACACGAATTCCTCGAGGAGGATGAGAATAGAGTCGTCCAGGTTGCCCAATAGGTCTCCTTTCGATCGTAGGGGGAATCCGGTGGCGATAACCTGTAATCCTCTCTGAGCTTGGTCTGGTCCAAGTATGGCCAGGGCTTCTATGAATCGACTTCATGGAAAGGTTGAGTCTCGGGAAGGATCTCTTCTTGGTCTTCCAGCTTAGAATTATTGACATCTAGTGGGTTATGAGATTCCCCGGAAGAGATTCCAATAGAGGTGATCTCTAGAGTAGGATCTGTCGTATCCTCTTTGAGGACGTTAAACTGGTTAGACAGGTTCAGGGTTGGTGGGTGGTAGGGGACCACCGCCCTGGCCGATGGGGGTATCTCCAATCTGTCCGTCGGGGTGCCTTGTTCTATATCGCTTTCGTTGGGTTGAAATCTGATGTGGGAGTTCGATGGCGGGAATAGGGGGGACCTGGAGTGCAGCTAAATCTGATCTTCTTTGGTATGAGCTCCTGGTCTAGAAGGTTTCCTCTTGAGCTCAGGATGGATACGGTAACAATGCTTGGATTGGTGCCCGCATAGGTGACAGTGGGAGCAGAAGATGATGTGGTTATCGTAAATGATTTGCTGGGTGTGGGACTGGTTGCCCAGTTCAATGAGAATATGGTTGGGGGGCTCGTTTGAGAGGTCTAGTTCCACACAAATCTTTGCGTAGTGGGCTTTGGTTAGGTTGCTGGTTTCTAGAGCAGTGGCCATATAAGTTCCAAAGGAATTGGCTATACGTCTTAGGGCTGCCGGAACAAAGCAAATGAGGGGCAGATTGGGAAGAGTCACCCATGCGGCAACCGTCGCAGAGTCTTCCTTGGTGCTAAAGTTTGCGGACCATTTAATAATCTTCATCTGGTGGGAGTCCACTCTGCTGGTGCCTTTAGAACACACGGTCCTGTGGTCTGTATCTGAAGATAGGTGGAGCAGGATATGCCTGGGATCTAGAGGTGCCACTCTGTATTCTGCTGTCAGCCACCAACTGGCGATAACCTCCTGGACCCTAGAGAGTTTGGGGCAGCCCGAGAAAAATTTGAGGACGAAGGAGTAGGGAAAAGAGGTGGCCAAGGATTCTAGTTCCAGGTTGGAGAAAGGGACTATGGGCATAGGAGATGATGACGGATAAGCAACTTCGTTGAGATGAACGTCTTTGAATAGGATACCCGGCTTAGCTGCTCTGTCTGGTCGAAGCATGTCAGCGAAGGACGGCACCGGAATAAGGACAGCACGCGGGGGGGGGGGGGGAGGGCCCGCAGTGCAGAGGGGAGGGGGTGGGGGGAAGGGTTGCCTTGGGGCCCCGCTTCCAACAGGGATTGAGAGCAAAGAGATCGGCCGGAGTGGAGCCCGAGGGGGGAGAGGAGGGGGTTGGGGATGCCGAACCCGCGGGGACGTCAATGCTCTGGCTGCCAGTCAGGCGGGCGCATGCGCCAGGGAGATGAGATGCCGAGATAAGGCCACATGCGCCCACTGGAGAAGGGCGGCCCGAAGCAGACGACGAGGAGGCAATCGTGACCAAAGGCGAAGGGGAAGGGGCACTAATAGCAGGGGTGGCAGGCGCGGCAGAGGCTGGGGAAGGGGCACATGCGCCCAACCAAACGCTACATGCGTTCGACGAGGGAGCCAACTGCGCCAAAGACAGGGGGGAGTATGCGTCAACAGCGCTGGGGAGAACATATGCGCCCAATACAAGGGGAACGGGGGGGACATATGCGCCTGGGGGGGTTACAGCGTCCAAGGAAGAGGAAGGGCCATTTGCGCCCACCGGTAGAGGGACGCCATATGCGCCCGACGAGGGGACCAAGTGCGTCGCAGGCGGGTGGGAGGAGGCTCCGACGGCGCTGGAGGGGAGTATGCGCCCGAGGCCGAGGCCGGGGGACTATATGCGCCCAATGCGCTCGAGGCCGGGGTGCCATAAGTGCTTATTGCGCCAAGGGGGCCATATGTGCCGGAGGCCGGGGGGCCATATGCGCCCAATGCTGGAGGGCCATATGCGCCCAAGGTACTGCGGAGGTATACGCCTCCGAGCGGAGGGCCGCATAGCGGATCGACTTCGTACGGCTCGAGCGTGCCGCTAGGAGGATAGGCGGGAAATATGAAATTTGAAAACAAATTTCCCGCTAACTCCGGATCCGAGGGAATCTGAAGGGAGGGTGGGGGTTGGAGGAGAGGGCGAAAACGGGGGAGGGGGAAGCCTGCTCGGAGAGCTGAAGCGAGACTGAGGCGGCCGGGGGACCAACCAAGGCGGCGAAAGGGGGGGCGGCAGGCCAGCGAGAACAGAGGGTAGGTAGGGGAGTGGGGAGGAACGCGGGCGAACGTCTGGGGCGACGAGGGGGAAGAAGGATGGGCGAGGCGGAGGCGGATGGACGAGGTGAGGCGGAGACGGCGGCGAAAGCCCGAGAACGGCGAGAAGATCCGGGGGTGTCGGCTGGTGGAGGCCGAGGGAGATAGCCATGCGGAGAGGGGGAGAGGAGGCAGGGAGCGGGCAGCCGCCGGCCTAGGAGAGGCCGGCCGGGGAAGAAGCAAACGAGCGGGGGCATAGAGGGCGAACGGGGGTGGGCTGCTGCATCATATATATATATATATATATATATATATATATATATATATATATATATATATATATATATATAAGGCAAAAAGGGGATATAAATATACATATATGATAGAATATTAGGATTTGTCTAGGGACTACTACCCACAAGTCCAAAATCTCATATTCAAGCTATAAACTCAGAATTTATCATTTAAAACTCAAGAAATCAAAATATCAAAAATTGGTTCAAACTATTAAGTGTCGAAAAACTCAAATTCCAACTCGAGACCCAAATCACAATATACACAACTAGAACCCGCGAAACTTGGCAAACTCGAAGGTATCTATGTGTGTGACATGCTCGGGTACTCACGGGGTCGAACCCGTGTCCGTATCGTGTCCACGGAGTGCCTATCGAAAAATCGGATACGCGAGTTGTGCACGTGCGTTTCGCCCGATTGGACGTCGCACACAACGTGAGAATCCTCGTGCTCGTACATGTAGCTAGGTAGGGTCCAGGACAAGGTCTATGATACACTGACACGACACCACGTCGTGTCTACGCGATACAGATACGCAAATCCCGTGCTGTCTGTGCGCGCACGCGCGTGCGTGCCCGTGGGCGCGTGTCGAGCAACGTGGCTCGCGATTCGAGCCGCCACGTGTCTCGAGATCGAGTCCCTGGGTAGCCCAGGTATAGGGCTATGTGCTCGTGCTCTTGGAACAGGTCCTCGATGCGTCGTGTTCGCGTACAAAGGCCATGTCAGCGGCACTTATCAGCCGTGTGCGCAGTGCGGGCTGAACCGTGCGCGTAAGATTTCTCCTCGCACGCTCCACGAAATATCGTGAAATTTTAAGAGCATGTGGGCAGAGGTTGCCCCCATGTGTCCATAAAATTTCACGTAAAACAGAACCCTGTGCGTCGAGTTATGATTCACAGACAGCAGGGCATGCACGAGGCTGTACACGGGTCTCGTGCACGCGTGTCCGTGTCCGATTCAGACACAGAAATCTTGTCGATTTTAGATCCGTCTTCACGAAAGTTGTTACAAATATTATTAGCAAGGAATTCGTGAAAATAAAATCGAAAAATAACACTTTTCAGTTCTAAGTGGCATTTCGTCGAACACGTGTTCCATAGGACCGACACGTGTCCAATACGGCTATCAAACGAAATCACAAACCTACCAAACTTCATGCACAGATCTGGGGTACCTATAGATTCATCTAAGAAGAAAAAATGGAGTTCAACAGGTGTTTATAGAGATTTACCTATTGAGTGTCCAACTCAATGAAATAGCCTAAAAAACTCGTCGATGCCGCTTTCCTCCGGTCAAACGCTTCCGATCCCTCGCTAGCAAGTCCCCACCAGGTTCCTCTCCTCCCAATGGTTGCAACACACTTCGTTTGGAAGGATTTGGTTGAGGAATGAGAGAACGGGGCCTTTGGAAGAGAAGGGAAAAACTAGAGTTTTGGATTTGTGAAGGAGATTATGTTTCTACACAATGAGAAGAGGGGGGTTGTTGTGTTTGGCAGGCCATGCATGGGGGGTATTAGGGTTAGGGTTTAGTCATGGGCCAAGCACTCTTAAGTTGCTAAAAAGGCCCATTAACAAAAGGCTTTAAAGGCTTAATAAAAAAATAGCTAAAAATGAATTAAATAATTCTTAAAAATAGATAATAATTCTAAATTAAATCTAAAAAGCCAATAATAAATCTAATTACATTATTAGGCTTCTAATCAAGGTTGACTAAGGTTATACCATCTTGGTCTTATCAAAACACCAATCCAAACCACACAACAATTAATTTAATTATTATTTTAAATAAATTCAAAATAATGTACAATGACTAAAATACCCCTAATTAGAAAAAGTGAGTGTGACAGGTAATTAGGTTTC
This sequence comes from Iris pallida, assembly GCA_029216955.1. Taxonomy (NCBI): domain Eukaryota; kingdom Viridiplantae; phylum Streptophyta; class Magnoliopsida; order Asparagales; family Iridaceae; genus Iris; species Iris pallida. Next base: position 179,243 of record JANAVB010010936.1, read on the forward strand.
TAATGTCATGGTTAGTCTCTAATCATGGTTAGCTAAGGTTAAACCGACTACTAACACAACACCAAATAAAATATTATAAATTAATCCAAAAAATAAAAATCACATAATTACCAAAATACACTTATTTTAGAAAAGTTGTGGTTACAAATCTACCCTCCTTAAAATAATTTCGTCCGCAAAATTAAAGTGGTCGTACTCCTTCTAGGTCAAACCCCCAACAATCATAGTCTTAAGAAAACTTATTTAAATCATGCAGTTGGAAAGATATCACACAGGGTTATGACAGGTAATATCAGTCTGAGGTCTTATCATCTAGCCATTATAGTCATACTAGATCAAGAGTAGTCATAAGGTATAAAAACATACAAATAATATGGTAGGGTACAGTAATCATCAAGACAGGATAAGGTATACGTCAAGAACTCACCTCTACTAGGTCTGGTAGCTGGAACTCTCTCCTGGAGATAGGCCTCGACTAGGGGTAGGGCAGTAGGACACTGTAGCATCCTGTGTCCAGTTGACCCACATAATAGGCACAATCCTAGTCTCTTCCTACAGTCCTTCCTACGTGCCCATGCTTCTTACAGAAGGCACATGTAGGCACTCTCTCAACTGGCCTCTACTGGACAGGAATCTGAACTGGATAGGCTGGTCTAGGCTGGAAACTGGGGTACTCCTGAGGCTCTGGGTATATACTGCTCCTCGCCCTCTTGAGGCTAGGCTCTCCCCTCGAATGCATGTAATCCCACAACAGTTGGATACTGAGACTCTGCTCTCTCATAAGTTCAGCCTGAAATCTCTGTACCTCCCACACATTCTGAAGAAGTCTGTAAATCTGAGCCCCATCAGGAATGGCATGGGGTACCACTCCAAGAGGCAAAGGGAGGCCCTCAGTCTCCGGCTGAACTGCAGCCCTCTCCTGAAGGATAGGAGATGGAGGAAAACTCTCTGGTGAGGCTGCTAATACCTCCTGAGCAATAGAAGGGGAAAATACAATCTCGGTCTCATCCTGAACTGCAGCTATGCACTGGGGACAGAATCTGGTCGTGGGTGCCATACTAGAAAAGGTAAGGAAAATAATAAATCATCGGGCTATAAGGCAATCTATCATCCTATATGAAAATTGGTAATTATCAAAAAATAACTAGGAATTAACTATAAAGCATTACTATTCTAAAGATGATCAAAATTGAAAGTTTAAAGCACGACTGTCAATAGCATTGAAATCCAATCACGATATATACAAAAGAAAATTTAGTCTCGACACGATCTAAGTTGATCAATCTCTGGGTAAATCAAGATTTGGGCAAGATGGGGAACAAGGTCATCGAAGTCTGAGCACGAGCATCCAAGGATGGAGATCTAGGTCACATTTAAATTTAATTCAATTGAGTATGACCCAGGATATTAATATGATAAGAAAAGATGACCAAAGTTGATTGGTCATGATCAATGGAGTTAGGATTCTGAAATTTTTTTAAAGGATAATTCAAAGATATGGAATAAGTTAATTTTCTCCTTTTGATAGGGAAAACAAAAGAGAAGGTTTCATAGGGAAGTCAAGTTAATCATCTCTCTCTGATACCATCAAGCTTATCTAATCATCATTTGCCAATCATATCTTTATCTCATAAGTCCAAATATGAAAATCAACCTTTATATGACTACCACCAAGAATTTATACCCTTTCGTTATAAAAATTGGACCTTGTCATGATCATCATAGGCTCAATTCCTAAATTCCAAAACATTACTCATGAAGCATACCCTTTTATTTATTAGCACTCAATACTAACCACTTAATCATCTTTAAATCCAAATTCTTCCACCTTGTCCTAAATTAGATCCAAAACCTGTAAATCAAGTTTTATGAAATCCTTGAACTTGTTCAAATTACTCTCCTCGTGTTATTCAATCTAAAACTACTCGGCCTTACAAAACTTATTCTCCATTATAAAATCAATCTTTATATTTCCTTCAACGTACACCCTCAAATATTACTCTCCTTAAATTTAAAATTTTCTCAAAAATCTCTATATTTTCTATAACTCAAAAATCCTTGTGTTCTTTCTGTTCTTAATTATTTTCTTGCAATATCTTATTCAATTTCGCATTGCCATCGAATACAGTTAAAATCACTTCTCCATTACTAAATCCCTAAATTTAACATCATAGCCTTAAAGTGAAACGTCTCAAGAATCAATAACCAAAATTTATCCAAGTCCTCAAAACTAAGTTAACCTCGAATATCTTCATCAGTTAGGAAATACATCTATGAATTATTTATTTCCAAAATATTTCTCTATGTGTGATCGTTTCTAATTGATAATATTGATCTCTTGATTTCATTCCCAATCTTTACCACATCTCTATATCAAAATTCTAAGACCAACATTTAGATTCCTACCAAGATTACCATATGTTAACAAATTACGTCCTTTCCGAGCTAGATGATTTACGTTACTTCCTCGACCTTTCCAAGGTAAAAATGTATGAAGATTCAAAGGTTTTAAAGTATAGATGATAGAATTAGATACGAGATAGGTGATTGATGTAATTGGGACAGAGTTAACTAAGATAAAAAAATGGTAATACAAGAAATAATGGCAAGAACAAAATAATGATAAAATTTGTTCTTGCTCATCTATTCAAAAGAAATGAACCAATTTTAAGATATAATCTGATAATCATACACGTCTTCCTGAAATTATGTTGCTAGAATTTTGCCACGCCAGTAAGCATAGCTGCAATAAACAATAGAGTCCGTAACTAAGGTATACACCCTATAATCATGTTATTTAGAATTCTTACCACGCCAACCGGTATGGCTGCAAGAAAATCTAGATTCCATAACTAGGATAATATATCTAAAATCAGGCTTTATGTCCTTGTCATGCTAGCTAATGTGACTGCGATAAATTCTAACTCCACAAATAAAGTAGACATTTACCTTTCTCACTGTCCTTATCAAGTATGTTATCAGGTTATACCCTAAATTCCAAAATAAGATAAAGATATATATATATATATATATATATATATATATATATATATATATATATATATATATATATATATATAAATACAAACTCAAAGTTAACAACTAATCATCAAGATTCAAAATTCAACAATGAATCCATCAAAATTAAATTCAATAACAAGGAGCAATGGATGAATCAATGAGTAATGGGTGAATCAAATCAAGAAAAAAGATTTCAAATCAAGGTTAAAATAAGATTCTCAAGGGTCGTCCCAGGAATCTCTCAAGGAATTCTAACAGTCATTGAGTATCCTCTCATTCTAACACTTTACTTCCTATACTCTATAGCAGGCTCGTAGTAGTACAACTAAGTCACTGTACTACCATGACATTGTACTAATGCGAATCTAGACCTGCATGGGCCACCACTAAAAATGTGTTACGACCCGCACCCAGTGTAAGGGCACGAGAAGTGGGTACGTCCAGCCTACGCCACAATGTCGGCGGTAGAACGTTGTTCTAGGTCACAATCACAACTATCACAAAATAATATACTCTCCAAACGAAGGATAATCATAAGAGGATACAATCTCAATCATAAAACTAGAGGAAGATAATCAGCACGATAATATAGATATGAAATCCACAAGAGAAATACTACGGAAAAAAAGTCTCGGTGTTATCAACACCATAAACAATATCTCAATACAATCTCAAATGTCTCATAAAGCTAGATAATAAGATAAGTCTAGACTAAGCTAATGGCAAGTCCTCAGCGACTACTGGATCCTCCTGAGGGTCCAGGTCACCTGTGTTAAGTAGGCCTGCTCCATAGTAAGTATCGCAGCAATCCTCATCATCTGTAATATTTTTAACAGGTCCAGACAGGACAGAAACGAATACATATCTCTCACACAGATCATAACATGAAAGGAAATATGAAATAAGCTATAGAATAATATACATGAACTGCTGTAAAAAAAATAAGACTTTAAAAGAGAACAAGATGTATAGAAATCGATATACATGATATAATAAGAAAACTGAACTAACTACGTGATTTAGAGCACATGTTTGGTTATGTAAACATGCTTAGGTTATACATGACTTAAATCTAGTTTGGTGTTGTACATGATAATGGTGTAGATCACATAACCAAGTAAATACTCCCCCTGTCCCAATCAGTACACAAGGATCTGACCAGGTTATGTTATTTCACATGAAAGTAGTGTGTCACATGGATAGCTAGCCCACATGAACACTGGATTATAAATGAAGGCTCACATGATCATGAGTGTACATGAATATCACATGAGTATACATGAATAAATATGAATACAAAGGGTAGACGATGCATATGATAAAGTACATGAGCACAATATATCCGATGTATCCGAGGGGTTAACATCGCATGAAGAGATCCATATAGTACTAATCCGTGATAATATCGTGACAGAAATAAGTAAACTAGTCTATAACAAGTAAATATGTCCAAGCAAGAATGAAACGGTCAGAGAATGTGCTCGCCTGATAATCCAAGTTGCTGATGAGGAAGTATAACTGAACTGGAGTGATGTAATCCTATTTAAAATAACCATAAGTCACAATAAGGTCTAAAATATCATAAGAAAGGTCTACGATGCAATTCTACATGATTCTAGGTCCTTCTAGGTTAAAGTCAACCTTGATCAACTCTGGTCAAATCTGGTCAACTCTGATCAAACCTGGTCAACTATAAGTCAACTAGTCAAAGTTTACTATTTTTAGGTCAAGCACAAGTTTCCAAGTCATTCTAAGTTCGTTTGAGTCGATTTGGATCAAGTTTGACCCAAAGTTGACTTTTGTCAACTTGGTCAACTTGTCGGTCGACTCGGCCATTCTAGGCTCATTGGGTCAATCCTAAACTGACTCAATACTCCCTAGGTTACATTCACAAGCAAACAATTACATATATGTATATTTATTCATTCTATATATATATATATATATATATATATATATATATATATATATATATATATATATATATATATATATATATACTCCCTTCATCGACACACACACACACAATCCCTTTTTCACAGGCTTATGTATATGTATACATGTGTATGAGTGTATATATACATATGTGTGTGTGTGTGTGTGTGTGTATATATATATATATATATATATATATATATATATATATATATATATATATACACTCCTACACATGTATATATATATATATAATATATATATATATATATATATATATATATATATATATATATATATATATATATACACACAACATTATATATATATATATATATATATATATATATATATATATATATATATATATATATATATATATATATATATATATATATATACACACATATATGTATATATATACACTCATACACGTGTATACATAAACTTAAGCCTGTGAAAAAATAGATTGTGTGTGTGTGTGTGTGTCGATGAAGGGCTGCTACTGGGGGTTCAAAACTGAGACAAATTGGTTATATATACAACTATATGAATATACCATATATATACATATATACACAAGTCTATTTAAAAGAAACTTTATATGTATATAGACATATACTAATATATACATATATATGTATAGGGGAGAAAGAATGTTGAATTTACGAAGGGGGATTGAAAACTCAGATCTGAGAACAAAATATCTCGACAATACTCAACAAAACATATATATATATATATATATATATATATATATATATATATATATATATATATATATATATATATATATATATATAGATCTGAGAACAAAATATCTCGACAATACTCAACAAAACATATATATATATATATATATATATATATATATATATATATATATATATATATATATATATCATTAGGCAAGGAATATAATAACCATAAAAGGATTCGTAAACTTCTACGAGATCTCACGAAGAACTGGATTCCGAAGGCTACAACAATCACTAAAGGGAATGACCTCACAACTATGTCTCTTGAAACACTCATGGGTAAGCTACTCACTCACGAGCTGGAACTTCAAGACTTTGAAGATGTTGCACCGAAGGAGAAGTCGATCACTTTCAAAGCTCAACACAGAAGAACTGTTGAAGATAATTCCGACAACAGTGATATATATGTTTTGTTGAGTATTGTCGAGATATTTTATATGATAGAATATTAGGATATAAGTCTAGGGACTACTACCCATAAGTCCAAAATCTCATATTCAAGCTATAAACTCAGAATTTATTGTTTAAAACTCAAGAAATCAAAATATCACAAATCGGTTCAAACTATTAAGTGTCGAAAAACCTAAATTCCAACTCGAGACCAAAATCCCAATATACACAACTAGAACCCGCAAAACTTGGCAAACGCGAAGGTGTCTATGTGTGTGACTTGCTCGGGTACTCACGGGGTCGAACCCGTGTCCGTATCGTGTCCACGGAGTGCGTATCGGAAAACCGGATACGCGAGTAGTGTACGTGCATTTCGCCCGATTGGACGTCGCACACAACGCGAGAAGCCTCGTGCCCGTGCATGTAGCTAGGTAGGGTCCCGGGCTAGGTCTAGGATACAATGACATGACACCACGTCGTGTCTATGCGACACAGACATGCGGATACCGTGCGGCCTATGCGCGCACGCGCGAGCGTGCCCGTGGGCGCGTCTCGAGCCACGTGGCTCGCGATTCGAGCCACGCGGTGTCTCAGGATCGAGTCCCTGGGTAGCCCAGGTATATGGCTATGTGCTCGTGCTCCTGGAATGGGTCCTCGATGCATCGTGTTCGCGTACGAAGGCCGTATCAGCGGCACTTTTCAGCCGCGTGCACAGTGCGGGCTGAACCTGCGCTTGAGATTTCTCCGCGCACGCTCTATGAAATGTTGTGAAATTTTAGAAGCATGTGGGCTGAGGTTGCCCCCACGTGCCCATAAAATTTTATGCGAAACGGAGCCATGTGCGTCGAGTTATGACGCACAGATAGCAGGGCATACACGGGGCCGTGCACGGGCCTCGTGTACGCGTGTCTGTGTCTGATTCGGATACTGAAATCATGTCAATTTTAGATCCATCTTCACGAAAGTTATTACAAATAATATTAGCAAGGAATTCGTGAAAACATAATCGAAAAATAACACTTTTCTGTTCTAAGTGGTATTTCGTCGAACACGTATTCCGTAGGACCGACACGTGTCCGATACGGCTATCAAACGAAATCATAAACCTTCCAAACTTCATGCACAAGTCTGGGGTACCTATATGTATGCATCTACGAAGAAAAAATGGAATTTAATAGGTGTTTAAAGAGATTTACCTATTGAGTGTCAAACTCAATGAAATAAGCCTCCAAAACTCGTCGATGTCGCTTTCCTCCGGTTAAATGCTTCCGATCCCTTGCTAGCAAGTCCCCAGCAGGTTCCTCTCCTCCCAATGGTCACAACGCACTTCGTTTGGAAGGATTTGGTTGAGAAATGAGAGAACGGGGCCTTTGGAAGAGAAGAGAAAAACTAGGGTTTTGGATTTGTGAAGGAGATTAGGTTTCTACACAATGAGAAGGGGGGCTGCTGTGTTTGGCCGGCCATGCATGGGGGTATTAGGGTTAGGGTTTAGTCATCGGCCAAGCACTCTTAAGTTGCTAAAAAGGCCCATTGACAAAAGGCTTTAAAGGCTTAATAAAAAATAGCTAAAAATGAATTAAATAATTCTTAAAAATAGATAATAATTCTAAATTAAATCTAAAAAGCCAATAATAAATATAATTATATTATTAGGCTTCTAATCAAGGTTGACTAAGTTTATACCATCTTGGTCCTATCAAAACACCAATCCAAACCACACAACAATCAATTTAATTAATATTTTAAATAAATTCAAAATAATGCACAATAACTAAAATACCCCTAATTAGAAAAAGTGAGTATGACAGGTAATTAGGTTTCTAATGTCATGGTTAGTCTCTAATCATGGTTAGCTAAGGTTAAACCGACTAATAACACAACACCAATTAAAATATTATAAATTAGTCCAAACAATAAAAATTACATAATTACCAAAATATCCTTATTTTAGAAAAGTGGTGGTTACACGAGCTGCTTGATTTGGAACTTTATGAACCTATTTGGACTACTTCCTGTGGAATTGACACCAATTCTAATTTGTTTTTGGCCTTAGTGGAAAGATATAACAATAAGACATGCACCTTTGTGACTCCTTGAGGAGAGATAGGATTTGGCCTTCACAAAATGCAATACATCTCTCATCTGCCGATGGGTGAAAATCCATATGAAGAATATGTGCCAAAAAAATGAAGAGTTGGACGTTTTAGCCGAGAAAAATCTGAAAATGGTAGCAGTCTTTGAAGAATTGTTATGCCACTTCATGATCTGCACCCTTCTATACAAGAGTCATACAAAGGGGACGTGTTATTTGTCCAAATGGATGGTATATCTATTCTTAGGCCACGTACAGGAGGTTAATGTGCAAGAACACCTAGATTGTGAGCCTCGCTTTTTTGAACCACTTGACCGTAGTAGGATTGGCGTGAATTTACGGCTAGCACTCCCATCGAGACTTATATAAGACAAGATGGTATACAAATGTCTCGAAAGGCTACTCTGGCAGGCTTTCTCTCCTTGTGGCTGCGACGGTTCGTGGTCCCCAGAGCCAGTGCTGTTGATAGGATCTACCGAGGTGTACTATTCTCCGTTGTGCATTTAGTATTTGGACAAAAGATGGACATTCTTTCTGCGATGACTTGCCGGTTGAACGCAGGTCTTTGTTCGTTCATAAATTCCTCGATGATGGATCCCAGCACTCGAGACGAGTTTCCTCGTACTGAGATGCCATATACTTTTTTGTTCGACTGGTTGTTGCTACATAATCCCATTCTGATGGATCCGGCTCTAGGTGTCGTAGGAGGGACTTCATCAGACGTTATGCCACATCTCGGTGGAAAGTAAACACCCTTACTGATTGTCGAAAGGCATTGAATATGGGTTCTGAATGGAGGTTCTACTGCGTTCCTCTACCTCCTGGAACTGAGAATCTTCCTCCTCTGCTCATGGACTTAGAGCCTATCGGTGCTCGTCCACTTCTAGCTGCTTTCATGTGGTTGAAGATGATCAGACCCTCTTACCTAGTATATCGGTTCGGGGGTGAGTGTTATCTAGAGCCGTATCTGCCTAGCCGATTTGCCTGCCAATTAGGCTATGATCAAATGCACGTCGAAAATGCAACCACCTGCCTAAAAGCCTCCGGCTATTTGATCGATGGTGCTAAAAGATGGAGGTATTATAGTGCTAGGGGCACTAAGGTTACATTCTTAATGCCCTCTGCTACTCTTTAAGCGGGCCTGTGTATGTTATATACATACGCAAACTTCTATACTTCGGCTAATACTTTCTTCGAAGGCTTTACTTTGTCATATAGTTTTGTCAGTGTCAGACGGTCGAGAGCAGGAGTCTAGACCACCATGGAATTTAGAAGGGCTGAGGAAAATGCTCCTGCTGATGAGCCTCTAGAAGCTATACTCATCGGTCTCCCTAATGAAGTGAATGATCCACTGCATATCTCCCTTAAGAAGCGAAAAGAGAAATCTCCTACAAAAGAGGCTAGCAAATGATATAAAACTGGGGGCTCAACTACCCAGCCTGCACTAGCTGAACCTCCTTCTTCCCCTAAGGCTCGGGGGTAAGAAAAAGAAAGAAGCGGTTATCATTATTGAACAACGCACGGTGAGGACAAGTTCCCAAACACGATAGATGGAATCGGGACTCTCCTTTGGGGGAACGGGGGCAACCCTTTCTCCATATACAAAAGACGACAAAATTGCTACTGAAGGGACTAGTAGAGGGCCGGATGTACAAGAAGACCCTTGTGAAACTGAGGAATCACCTCCAATACCGCTCAAGCACAAGACAAGAAGAAAATTGTTAGTAACCAGAGCTGTGCAACAAGAAATTACAACCTAGCCGACTCCATTTATAGCGGAGCAGTCTTTTGATCAACTAGAACCGTCACGGCCATTGCAGGATCCACTGTCTCTAAAAGGTGATACTCTTGCCCTTTCAGTTTAACAAGATTTAAACCATTAGGCATTTGTATTGATATACATATATTATTTCCTACTTACAGAGGACCCAACAACTAGTACTTCAGCTCCAGCTGCTGCAGCGGATACTCCTTCGGTTCCTATTTCGGAACCAGTATTCATAAAGATCACTATTCCTGTGTCTGCAATTGTTGTGGCAGGAGTGACTTTACTGTCCTCTATTGCTGATGTTTCGGATGTCATGGTTCCTGAAGAAACGTTGGTCTCCGAAAATGTTATTCCAGATGTCCTAGCTCCCTCCATAGTCCAAACTTCTACCCTCTCTCGAGAAGGTGAAGAGATGATAGAAGCACTAAACGACTATGATTTTGGTGATGAACTAACTGAGGAGGATCCGATTGATACTGCTTCTGACCCTGGTCAGAATGAAACTCCTACTCAAGTATTAGCCCAAGATTTAATGGCCAAGGAAGATCAAGTTATTGTTAAGGGTGACGGTCACCAAAATGAGGGTGACTAAAGCCCTAGTGATGCCAATCAAAGCTTCGAGGAACTGCCAAGCGGTGAAAACTCTAATGTTAAAGTTGAGAGCGATAATGGTCCAGATGATGACGAAGCCAAAGATGATGTTGATGATGTTGACAATGAGGGTGATGAGAACCTAATGACGATAAGGAGGGTGATAAAATCCTGACTAAAGGTCTTAAAACTGTTGAGGGTGGTGAAAACCCTGAAATTAATACTGTAGGGATTCAGACCCAGACTGAACATGTTTTCGAAATAGAGGGAGCTGAGGAGACAGCCCCAGGTAGCCAAGCCGAATTAGGGGCTGGTGTCACGACCCGCACCCACTGTAAAGGTACGAGAACGTAACAACGCCCAGCCTACGCCGTAGTGTCGGCGGTAGAATGCTGTCCTAGGTCAATCATCTAGCAATATAAAGGTACCTGTACAGTATATACACTCCGAATGGAGGTGACATAGCAATACAATCTCAATCACATCTAAGGTAGAATACGATAAAAAGATAGAGAGATAATGAACGAAATGAATTCACAGAGATACAAACAAATAGAATCCAAGTGTCTATGATAACATCTCCACAACATCCAGATAAAACAACTCCCAGTGTATACAATAATGTATTATTGAGAAAGACGAGGTAAAATCTAAGCTAGCAGTCTAAACCACTGGTGGCAGATCCTCTACTGCAAGTGGGTCCAAGTCACAAGTGTTGTCTAAAGCTGCACCATAAGGGTAGCCACCATAGCCTCATCATTCTCTGTAAAATTTTCAACAGGTCCAGTCAGGACGGGAGCGAGCATAATACATCTCAACAGTTCATAACAGGTTAGAAAATATAATCATGCAGTAAAGTAAGATACATGAACTGAAAGAAAGTACATAATGTAAACAGAGAGAGAACTGTAATAGAAATATCTACTATAAGTAGAGAACTAACAGTGGCTAGTGAGTTAGAGTACAATATAAACATGTGAATGACATAGGAGATTCTGGGAACTATACTATGGAGTGATTCTGGGAACTACACTACTTGGATATTATTCACATGTCTACTTCTACTCTCCCGTACCCCTAATCAATACACAAGGATCCAGCCAGGTTATGTTATGATTCCATGCAATGGCCCACAAGGGGTGATACATGGTAGGCCCATAAATGGGTGATTCTGGGAATGTCCATAAATGGGTGATTCATGGAAGACTCTGTGATCATGAGAGTACATGTCACAAGTGATCAATGAACCGTAAAGCATAGTGATACACCATGTAAGTGAAACGCACAGAACATGTAGTATTCAATGCTCCCTGAGGGGATAACATCTCAAGAAGGGATCCATATAGTACTAATCCGTGTGACCAACGTGACAGTATCGAGTAAAGTAATTTAAAGCAGGAAAATAATTCTAAACAGGATATGAAATGATCAGAGAATGTACTCGCCTGCTATCTGAGTGTCCGGAAGAAATGTACTGTCCGAGGAGAGGTGTCTGGCTCCTAATCAGAATAGCACAAGTCACAACAAGTCTAAAATGATAACAAGATGCAATTCAATGCATTCTAAATGAATCTAAGTCAATCTAGGCCAAAGTCAACTCTTGGTCAACTCTGGTCAACCCTAGAAGTCAAACTAGGTCAACTATGGTCAAACTAGGTCTAACTAGTCTATTCTAGCAAGCCCACACAATTCTAGACTATACAAGTCTAACTAGACACTCACTAGGCATACAGACATACCCATAGGCCATGAGCCCTAGGTTATAGGCTATATCATGCCTATAGACCAACCACAAATCACTATGCATATATCAATATATATATCTAAATATAATACACACACATTATAATGTATAGGGCACATGAATGTGCATCTCCCATATAAATATATCCATGAAGGATAGGAAATGGAAAGGTGATGGTGTATATGTGTGTGTGTGTGAGAGAGACATGAGAGCAAAGTGTCATGAGAGTGTGTAGACAGGTAATAGAGTGTGTGAGGGAAACAATGTGTAATAGCAATGTGGGTGACAGGAATAAGGGAACATGTGTGTGAGGGATGTGTGTGTAGGCAATGTGATAGAGTGTTGAATTCATTTTGTGTGTGTGCACTGAACCATCCAATGTGGTTCAGGATGTGAGGACAGTGAGCTAAAAGAAAGGAACCTGTGTGTGTGTGTGTGTGGAAGAGGAGTGGTACATGTGAGGCCTGTGTGTTTACACATATAAACCTATGTAACAGGAAGGGTTAAATAGAGGGTGTGTGACAGGAAGGTGGGGGGGGGGGTAGGCTAGTGTGTGATATGTGACAGTACATAATCTGAAAACAATGAATCAAACACAAAATAGTGAATCAAATATTGACAGTTCATGAACCAGTGAAGCCCATTCTCAGGTTTGGTGTATGTGCATAAATAAAATAAGAGAAAAATAGTGCAATGTGTATCTCAAGTATTTGTAGTATTTAGGTGGTGTGTGTGTAAATGTGGCACAGATAAAAGAGTTCTCAGGAATGTTCTCATCTCAGGTTAATAGTGTATCATATGACTATGTAGCATTTCAAGCAATTAAAAGCCAAATGCAAATTCGTAACCAAGATCCTATGCCATCATAAAATCCAAGTATGTGGGCTACTTCTCAGGTTTATTGCCCTGTGCAAACTCAGAAAACAGGGAGCAAACTCACAGTTTAACATGTATCAAATTATCATTCAAAAAAATCAATTTCGAAAACCAAGACTAACACCATTTATTAACCAAGGTTTCAGTAATGATATACCCATGTAGATGGGTTAGTATGGCAGTTTAAACCATGGGAAATGGGTTGAAAACTTATTTAAATTCAGAGAACCCACACATTGCAATAGCAGGAATTAAACTTGAGTTCAAATCAGTGAACAAAACAGAAGTATCAGTCCAACCCTTTGTTCAATTCCCATTCTCTCAATGCAAACCTATCTAACTTGCAAAACCAACTCAGCAGGTACTAATACATATGTACATGAATCAAATCATGAAAATCTAACACCAGTATTCAGTTAAAATAGGAATTAAACTTCAGAAATGAAGAACAGGGAAGCATGTATCAGTTATTTAAGGAAATTTGAAATTCGAATCTAAAATCACAAAAATAAACCAAAGTAAGGATTGGTAAGCTAGGAGACAAGTGTACATGTGTTATACAATGTATTCGTGTCCAACTAAGTGGACACGAACGTGTCCAGCACACACCAGAACCCACACGAGTTCACTGCTCAGCACAGTATCATGTACGTGTGCACGCGTGTCCCGCGCGCGACACAGGCCACGTGGTGACACGTGGCCTTGCGTACACGTGCGCCAGGGGTAGGGCTACCCCAAGGACCGCCTGCACAGTGACCATGACGCGTGTCATGTCCGTGTCAGCTGCGTATCAGTGGCGCAAACTGTGCGCGCACAGCAGCTCGCGCGTGGCTCGTACGACCAGTGCGGGGAGGATTTCTCCTCGCACACACAACCAAATGCTACCAAATTTTGGGAGCATGGTGACAGTCACTGCCCCAACACTCACACAAAATTCATACGACCAGTGCGTGGTGACACGTGTCCTGTGTCGGAGATATTCAGCCCGTGATGTAGGAAACAGTGTACGTGTATGCACGGCGTATCCAACCCAAAATTCTGACACAATAGGACACTAAAATACCAGACACTCTTCACAGAAATTAACCTACAAACCTAGATCTAGGATTCTATTCAAATAGATTTGCAAAATTTGCAAATTGAATCGGTTCGGGCATTTCGTCGAACATATACGACCTACACTGATACGTGTCCGATACGGACACATAATGGACACGAAACTTTGCAAAACCTATTCCTACAGTTAGGGGACACCTAGGGCTTCCTATCCATGCAAAGAAATCGAAAATCTATGGAAGGAATAGGAAGTTACCTTTATGTGCAATTTGCAAGAAAAAGTCTCAAATGGGGGTGTTCTCCTTGATGGCCAAATGCTCCAAATTGTTCCTCCACTGAAAATATTTACCATGGACAGAAATTATTCATGGATTAGATCCTAATGCAAGAAGTTTGGTTGAAAAAGGATGAGAAATGGAGAAGTTATGAATGAATGAAGTTGGAGCTCACCTTGTTCTTGAAAAGAGAGAGAATGAACAAAGAGGCAATGATTTGGGAGGGATTAAATAGGCTCACCTAGGGTTTTGGGCTGGCCACTTCTAGGGTTTTGGGATCCCATCAAATGGTCACCCTCACATCATGTCAAATCGATGGCTAGGATGGAACCTAGGTTTCAATGCTAGTCTCAACTAACTATAACTAGCTAGTCTAACTTGATCATTCTAACCAATGACTAGTCATGACTAATCCAAGCTAACTAACCCTAGTCTAGGCCATGTCTAATCTGGGTTAGGGCTAAACTTCTAGGTTAAGGACTAACATAACACATATCAATATTTAATTAATAATAAATTCACATGCACCCCAATAAATTCCAATAAATTCTACTAAATTCAAATAAATTCAAATTGACCAAAATACCCCTAGGCTAAAAATGATAAACGAAACACCCTAATCACATGGCTAGGCTCTAGGTCAAGCTGTCTCTAGGGTTACACTAGCAAGACACCAAATCACAAGTCATGATTTTAAATAGTTTAAAAATAATTAAAATCACCAAAAATCATAATATGAAATAAATATCAATAAATAATAATTATAATTTCAAAATTTTAAAATTACCCTCATCTGGAAAACTGGGTGTTACAGCTGGAAGTAGCCATTTCATGTCGGACGATTCGGATGCTGGAAGCAGCCAAGCAGTCGTATCCGAGAACACCATGGCGAGGCTCATGACAGAATGAGATGCCGTGCCTCGTGAGACTCTGTATATGCCGCCAAGCTCAGGTAAATTTCTAACTTTATTCACCATTGCTTCCTTAATGCTGTGTGGTATAATGATTTTGCTTTCTCTGGATTGCAGAGGGTCATGTGGGGACCATTACTGTAGCCCTGTTGACTTCTGTGGCTTTCATCCTCAGCTCCGTCATGGCTCCTCTAGACATGAGCACTCATATTACGGAAGAAAGCTCATCAAAGATGCTTGCACTGAAATCTCCTGGTGTACAATTTACTATTCCTTTATCTTCTACCGAATGAGTAGGAGTTCACGTTGAAGCAACGACGCCTAGTATATCGATGATGACCAATAGCATCGTTGAGACTTATACGAGCGCCTTCTTCACCTCTTTGAATACTCTTGTTCAGATGGCCTTGGAGAAAAGCCATCCTTATGAGTCAGTAAGGAAAACTGCCTTTTTTGCAATTGAAGCCATACGTGCTCTTGGGGATACCGAAAGGGTTAACTTCTTGGAGCATGTCTTGAATGAGCTTGAAGAACCTATCAAATCTTATCTAGATTTGACGAAAGGCAATATTCAGAGACTAGTAGATGCAGAATGTGAAGTATAGCTCGTGAATACGAAGAACGACAACTAGCCTTGAACGATCCTGTAGTTGCCTTTACAGTATGATCTGGAGAGCTAGAGTCAAGCATTACTGAGACTACCTCTTCCATTGAGCTCTACAAAACTGAGGCAGCAGAGAAAGAGAAAGAAGCAGCTGAATGTCAAACTCACCTTTAAGAGCTGGAAGCTGAAATGGCTAAGCTTCATGCGAGGATTACAATGGCCAAGAAGTGTGAGGAAGAAGTTCTTGAGTTATATCAAGTTTCCTCGAGCCGTCTGGATGATCTGATGAGACAACGAGATGAATTTTTCCAAGTTCAGGGTGCAGCGATAGAATGTCAGGTTGCGTCGATGCAAACTTTGCAGCCATAGTTCAGTAAAGACCTGGCCAGGACAAGAGTGATTTCTACCAGGACGGAACAAGCTGAATCTTTACAGTAGCTAATTACTGATCTTAGTACCCAGCCTTCAAAGTAAAGTTTTATGAATGTAATGACTTTTTGTTTTGAACACTTTTTTGATGAATGTAATGAATTTTTTTTGCATGACATTGAATGAAAAACTGATGATCTTTTTGTGGCTCTATTACTTATTATGCATCTATTTGAGACACCAGTAATAGATAGAAATAAAAATATGTTCAGAGGTACTGGATATATATATCTCTGGAAAATAATAATACTTATTATATCTGTTCATAGGTAGTGTGGACATGATAGAATATAATTTTGAAATATTGTCATTTCTGGGACGACATCATCAGAGGTAATATGGACGTAACAAGTCGTTTGATATAGATAACAGAATCCAGAGGTAATGTGGATGTGAATTCATATATCTATTATTTATCATTGGGCCAACTGGGACTCAAGAACATGATAACTTTAAGAACAGCTGGGTTTCAAAAGATGATACTTGCAATGATTTGGTAGATATTGTCATTCAATAAGATATGGATAGACTCAGTACACAAATTTGTCATTGATAGGCATCATAGCGATTCGGCCGTCCATCCCGGACAGTTAATAAGCTCCATTAGAGAAAACTTTACTTACAACATAGGGACCTTCCCACTTTGGTTCGAACTTGCCCTTGCTCATGTGTGTCATAGTCATAGGACGTCTGACAGTAAGGACCAGCTCGCCTTTTTGAAATGCTCGTACTTTGACTTTACGGTTGAAGGCTTTTGAGATACGGGCTTGATATAGCTCGATGTGTTGTTGAACTAGTAGTCGTTTCTCGTCAAGTGCTTCAAGCTCCTGAAGTCAAAGACGATCATTGTTTTCTATTGTGAGCTCATTGGAAATAACTATTCTCAATGATGGGATTTGAATTTCCAACGGTAGGACAACTTTACATCCATACACTAAAGAGAAAGGTGTACAACTGGTTGGAGTGCGTACGGTAGTATGGTAAGCCCATAGACATTCTTTAAGCTTTTCGCTCCAGTTCTGTTTATTGGTAGAAATAAACTTCTTGAGAAGCTTAATGATTGTTTTGTTGAATGCTTCAGCCAAACCGTTAGCTACAGGATTATAGGATGTAGAAGCGACATTGTTGATCCGATTGTCATCACAGAATTGAGTGAATTTCTGACTGACGAATTAAGGTCCGTTGTCATGGATGATTCACCGAGGAACACCAAATCTATAATTACATGATATTTGATGAAGTTGATGACACTGCTTGTCTTGACTTCGGCTAAGGGTATGCTTCCGCCCATTTTGAAAAGTAATCGGTTATAGCTAAGATAAACCGATATCCTTGCGATGAAGGCGGATTGATAGGACCAATGACATCAATGCCCCAAGCTTCAAAAGGCTAGAATGCGGTAGTTGGATGCAGAAATTCTGATGGTTGATGAATGAAATCTGTATAGATTTGACATGCTCGACATTTTCTCGTATACTCAATCGCGTCCGTTACCATGGTGGGCCAATAGTATCCCATACGTCGAATCCGATCCTGTAGCATAGGACCAGGCTGATGTGCACCACAGACACCATCGTGAGCTTCACATAGTATCTGTTTTGCTTCATCTCCCGCAAGACAATATCGGAGCATACCGTCAAATGATCGTCCGTATAGTGTCTTGGATGAGTGATTGTAATAGAATCGGAGCGACCGCCAACGGATTATCATCGCTTCTTTAGGATTTTTAGGTAAGATATCATGTACTACAAAGTTGATAAAAGGAGCTCTGCAGTCTTCGTTAGTAGTGCAAATTTTGATTGAATTACTGGATTTAAGATGCAAATTATTCTCGATACAGAATAATTCCCTATTGGTGATGATTATCACCTGTTGCCTTTTCACAAGAATTACCAATACTGCTGCTAGATTAGCAAGTGCATCAGCTTCTGTATTGCATGCTCGATGTATATGTTCAATAACGAAACCTTTGAATGATATAGCCATTTTGACTGTTGCTTCCTGGTATAGAATGAGATCTTGATGTCGAACTTCATACGTGTCTCTAACTTGATTGACAATCAGTTTAGAGTCTCCGTATACTTCCAGATACTCGATATCCAATTGTTTAGCTAATTTGAGACCGATGAGAAGAGCATTGTATTCAATAACATTATTAGAGAATGGCTCGTCCAGGGAATAGGCTCTTTGAACGGCAAGTCCTTCGGGAGATACAACAACGATTATTGTGATGATATTTGCTAGTCCTTAGTCTCCGTTTCATTGAGTTGACTTGAACTATAGACGAGATCGATTGCTAGACATTGACTTATGTTATCTCTACGACTGGGAGTGTCCCATGGCCTTATGGTATTAGAGACCTGTTATCGATTTGTTATCCTATCTCTAGGACCGGGAGTGTCCCATGGCAATACGGTAGTAAAGACTTATCTTTTGTCTCGAGATCAGAAGCGTCCCATAGCATTACGATGTTGAGATTGTCCATACCAGGAGTATCCCATGGTGTTTTGGTTTATTGATTGCTACATATTTTATTTTTGTCTTTCCATGCATGTTAATTACTGTTATAATAGACATGTTTTTATGTATCTTGTTACGTCACTCTAAGGACCTAGTGATCTCTCTAGGTGTACGTATTTTTTTGACTTTCTGCAGTAGTTTTCGCTAGGATCGTAATCTTCTTCTTCCTATCGAAGATGACATGCTCTTGGATCATACTTGTTGCTTGTATTCTTTATTTTACTATTCCTATGTTGGTAGTGGATTTCTCTCCGTCCAGCACTTGTATAATAATATTTTATATTTGATTCTATAATATTTTTATTCTTTTATTTTTGTGGATGAGGTTAGTAAATCATGGCTATCTATATACAATATTTTACAGCTTACGTATAATTATTATATGGCTGGCATGGACGACTCCAAGTTCTACGTATTTTAGGACTAGGATATTATAGTACATATTGGCAAGGTATACTTGCCTGGGTTCCTGAGAAAGAAAGCTGTGAACCAGATCACGAACCCAAAGTAGCAATGTTCCGAGAGCCTAAATTAAAATACTAATTAATCAGTTATTGACTAAAATAACTAATAAGAGAAACTAGTAACTAAAGGTGGGCTCTAATTTATTAAATATAATTTAAGATGAGTCACCTAGCCTTCAGATCTTATAATCAACAAATCTCCAAATAATTGTATAATATAAGTCACATATGTCTACTAGGTCCCTCCTCTAGGCATAGGTGCAAAGTGTTGCTCCTATAAGGTCTTCCTTGCATAAGTGTAACTTTGGAACATTTTTAAAGGCCTTCTAGTAATAAGGTCATGTTATGCCTATTAATCTTAGAGTTTATGCTCAAAATTTATTACTTAACTAACTTATATAAGTAAACCAACCTATATGTCATAAATGATAACTTTGGGTAAGGCTTTGGATTTACAACTACAAAATTCATACGAATCCAAACTATAGTTATCAACTCAACCTATAGTCTTAATTATTCAATTCATATTTATCTAAAATTTAATGCCACTATTCTAGCCAACTCTACATGTCGATTCTAGGTCGCATCGGATACAAATTCTAAGTTAAATTTGTACCAACCTAAATACCCTTAAAATTCATTTAAAACAGAATCTTATATATATATATATATATATATATATATATATATATATATATATATATATATATATATATATTGAAGAACACTAGCTTTATTGATGTATTAGGCGCAAAATGCCGAAGTCTATACAAGTAAGCTCGCAAAGCGCCCAAAAGTCAACAAAAATAAAGGCCGAGGAGGCCAGAAGCCGGACTCGCTCGCTGGGCCGTTCCTAGGGCTAGCACAGCAACCGCCATGGGCTATCAGAGGGGTGGTGGCAGCGCTTGCCAACTTTGGAGATCTGCTTGAGGACCTCCCTGTGCAAGGAGTTGTAGTTGTACGCCCGCCCATCGTACTTGAATTTGTTTCAGTTCTTCCACATGACCCAAATACCCGCAGTTGCGACGATCTGATGCCCGTGAGACTTTCCCCAAATGGCGAGTATATCGTTGAAGCCACCGGCCGGATGAGTAATATTGCAATTGGTAGCCAAGTTGGTCCAGATCTACGTAGCGAGGTCCTCGGAGAGCAGGACGTGTTCCATGGTTACAGATTTGTGGGCTGTGCAGCAGTGACAGCTAGAGGCAAGGCTGAAGCCAATGGTTGTAAGGACGTCATTGGTGGGTAGCTTTCTGTGCTGTGCTCTCCAAATCAAAATTGACCATTTGTGGGGTATGCAGGATTGCCAGAAGGGGGCAGTGTAAGGGGTTGGCGTGCCGATTCCTCTGGCCATGGTCCTGGCGGAGGCCAGCGAGAAAACACCGCTGGGATTGTGGGACCACTGAAGAGTGTCAAGGTCATCGCCGAGCCGAACATTAGCGGCCATAAGACTGTTGACCGCCCCTCCAAGCCAATCTGCCACTCTGTCCCATCTCCAACCAGAGTTGCAGTCCCATTAGTTTCGGATCGAGCAGTTGTGGGGGGCGACCGAGGTAGGAAGAAGGATGGCATCTCCAAGCCACCGTTCGTAGCTCATCGACGAACATCCGTTGCCAAGCTGCAGGCGGATTAGGGGTTCGGCAAGTTGATAGCCGAGAAGGATGCATCTCCAGGTTATGGAGGATCTGGTATTGGCAACGACAATCGAAGGATGGGAGTATCGAAAGTATCTGGCCTTCATGAAGCGATTCCAAAGTGAGTTTCCCGAGCAAAGTTTCCACCACAACTTCATGGAGAAGGCGTCAACGATGTGATATAATCTGCTGAACCCCAGCCCTCCTTAATCTATCGGCTTGGTCATCGAGTCCCAACTGGCCCAGTGGTGATTGTCCTTGCCATCTATGTATCCCCAAAAGAAGTTGGAGAAGAGCGCTTCTAATGAGGCAACACCTTCTTAGGGGAAACAGATAGCAAGGGTTTAGATAGGGATGGAGGAGAGGACGTGCTTGATGAGGATCATCTTACCTCCCGGAGAGAGGGTTGTGTTATGGCAACCCTCGATTTGTTTTCTGATTCTGCTCATAAGGCTGTCGAAGATGCCCGAACTCGATTTCCCGTACACCAGCGGGCAACCCAATTAGTTGAACGGTGGGTATGCGGTTGAAAAGGAGGTCAGGTTGGAGAGTAGCTGAGTGAATCCTATCAGCTTTGTGTTGGGTATAGATAACGCTTTTAGAGGTATTGACTCGTTGACCCGAGCATCTGGTGTATCTCTCAAGTGTACTGCTGACAACCTCCACAGAACGATGTCTTTGGAGAAGAAAATGAGGATATCGTCGGCGTAGGCTAGGTGAGTGATTATGGGGCACCCGGTGGTGGTGTGAAAGTAGTGGAAACTGGGAGTGTTCGGAAAAAAGTTGAGGTTTCTGCTGAGCGCCTCAGCTGTAATGATGAAGATGGTGGAGGTTAGGGGGTCTCCCTGTCTGACGCCACAACTGGATTTAAAGAAACCCTCGCTTGCCCGTTGATGATAGCAGAGAACCAAGAGTTGCTAATGGATCGAAGATGATGTCGGTCCAAGGCTCCGAGAAGCCGAAGGCCCTGAACACCCAGATCAAGAATTTCCAGTCCAGACGGATATAGGCTTTCTCCATGTCAATTTTGATGGCCACGTTCCCGCCTCTAGACAGGAATTTCAAGCAAGTGATCATTTCCTGCGCCAGAAGGATGTTGTCAGTGATGTTCCGCTCAGTGACGAAGCCACTTTTTCCTCGAAGATGATCTTGGGGAGGAGAGGGGACAAGCGGCTGGCGATGATCTTTGAGATGACTTTATTGGTGAAGGTGCATAAGATGATTGGGCGGAAATATCTGAAGGTCTTCGGGTTGTCTATTTTTGGTATGAGGATAAGGTTGGCACAGGAAATAGAACTGGGGTACTTTGCCTCCTGGAAGAAGGCAATCGCTGCCTCGTGGAAGTCAGGTTCGATGATATCCTAACAGGACCGAAAGAAGACGTCGGAGAAGCCATCTGGCCCGGAGCGCTGTGTTCACTAAGAGCCCAGACAGCGGATCTGACTTCTTCCGCGGAAGGGGGTAAGGAGCAGCTCATTCTCCCGATCGTTGATCAAGCTGGGGATCTTAGTGAGAAGGTCCACATCCTTGACGATGACTTCTTTGGTAAAAAGTTTGGAGTAGAAGATCGCAACGACATCTTGGATGCCCCGTTTGAGGACCAAGCCGTTATCATCGGAGATTTGGTGAAGATGGAGCTGACGTCTGCGGCCATTGACGCAGGAATGAAAGAAGCTTGAATTCTTGTCTCACTCGGTGCCCCAGGTGAGTCTGGCTTTCTGTTTCTAGAATTCAGTTTCCACCTTAATCCGGGATTTAAGGAGCGCTCCGGAGAGGTTGAGCGCGGTTCGTGTCCCCGACGATCGGTCCGTGGCGTACTGAGACTCAGCGCGGGTGACGTCGTCTTCCGCCTCTAATGGCCTAGAAAATGTTGTCGAAAGCGCTTTTGCTCTAAGACGTTAAGGCTCTCCTGGTAGCCTTGAGTTTGTTCTCTACTCGAATAAGGGGGTCGGGATCGTTAGTGGATCTCCAGGCCGAGGCTACTATGCTTTAGAATTGAGGGTGATGTTGCCAGAAGTCCAAGAACCTAAAGGGTTTCTTGATGTGGTTGGAATTGTTGTTAATCTCAATCAGAGGGGGGAGTGGTCCGACTCGGTGGTGTTCAGGTGGGATAGGATGGAGATAACTCCCATGTCAGACCAGCAGCTGCTGACCAAGGCACGGTCTAGGCGAGAGTATTGTCGGTGATCGCCTTCCTACATGTTGTACCAGGTGAAGGCGTTACCAGAGAAAAAGAGGGGTGTCATGTGGTCATTGAAAATAAAGTTATTGAAGTCATTCATGGCCGACTGGGGGGCGGGCAACCTCCAGACTTCTCTTCTCTGCTCGAGATCTTGTTGAAATCTCCAATGCAGATCTACGGGAGATTGTTGAGTTGTAGGTGGGTGTCTGTCAAAGTGTTCCAGAGAAGCTTACGCTCTGGGATGTCACAGCTACCATGGATAGCTGAAAGAAGGCAGTGGGACGTGAGAGTGGGGTGCTCCACCCAGCAGGATAGCGCATGACTAGAATCATGATGATTCCAAACTGGATTCCGTAGCCGAAGAGGATCTAAATGTCGTTACATCCGACGACGCCGGACGGGAAGCCGAGCTGGTGCTGGATGGATTTGAGTCTTTTTAAGGGATTTTGGGTTCGATGATGACTATATCAATTCGATATATTTTTGAGGCTTTTGATGCTCCTCTGAGTGGGTTTATTGGCCATCCCTCTCATAATCCACACAGGATGTTTAACATTGGGCTGGTGATGAGGGTGGGGGATTGTTGAGTTTAGCGGCCGACCACATGGTCATGACCGAGGACTCTAGGTTGAGTTTTTTCTTCTTACGGTGGGAGTTTTTATTAGGGGATCCCCGAGTCTAAACTGTAGGATCCTCCGCCGCAACTATCAGCCTTGTGTTGGTTCCTGTGTGTTCCGACGGGGTGGATGCCGCCTCTTCCTCTACTTCAGCAAGCGCGCAGAGAGGGTTGTAGGGATCCAGGAATCCTGCTTCTTTGGCTTGCGTGATCCTAAGTATCGCTGCTGGGCCAAAGATAGGCAGATCGCCTAAAGTGGGGCTGCTAGGGTTGATGAGTGAGATCGCCACGCTCGGAGGGGTGACCGTGTTCTAATGCTGCTCCCGGTCGCTGTTGAGGGGAAGAGCGCTCTTTGGGAGTCTGTAGTGGTCTTCTCGCACTCGACTAGAGGGGGCGTAAGCGCCAGATCTTCTTCAGTAGAGGTTGAAAGTTTGTCGAACCTGTTGTTGAGGGGGATGGGTGGAGGCTGGTAGGTAATAATATTAGTGCACGACGGTAGGGAATCGCCGGGAGCGGGATGGGTGTCGCTGTCATCGAAGCGGGTATGAGAGTTGGAAAGGGGGAGGATTGGTGCTTTGTGGCTAGTGATGCCCTCCTTAGAGACTTGCGACTTTCTGGGTGCTTTTTTCTTGAGCTCCGGGTGAGCTCTAAAGCAGTGCTATATGGTGTGGCCTCTCTTCTGATAGTGCTTGTAAAAGATAATATTGTTGTCATACACTAGCGTCTGGGATATCGTCTGTCCCCTGAGTTCTATCAGAATTTGGGCTGCGGGGTCTGTGGATAGATCGAGTTCCACGCAAATCTCCGCATAGTTCCTTAGATAGATTGCGGGTTTCTTCAGCGATTGCTACGAGGGACCTGAAGGATCTGGCGATCCTCTTGAGCGCAGCCGGGGCGAAGCAGACAAGGGGAAGGTTGGGGAGGGTGATCCACGCTGAGATGATCGGAGAGTCGACTTTGGGGCTAAAACCGGAGACCATTTGATGATTTTGACTCCGTGGCCGTCAATGCTGGAGATACCTTTCTCGCCCAGACTTTAATGTAATTAGGGTTGGAAGAGAGGTGAAAGAATATGTGCTTGGGGTCAGAGGGTGCGACCCGGTAAGCTGATGAGAGGCCCCATCCGACGATGGCTTCGCGGGCTTTCTCGATCTTCGGGCAGCCCGAGGGAATTTAAGCACGAAAGTCTTAGCGAAGGTGGAAGAGAGGGAGGCAATCTCTGCAGTAGAGAAAGGAACCCATAAAGGGTGGCCGTCGCTTGATGTTGGAAACTCGATGTCAGGGAGTTCGATGTTCTCATCCGGGAGAGGCCGTAGGGTCCCACGGTCCGGACGCAGGATTGCTGCATAGGTGGGACCTTTAGATGGGGTCACTGCGGGAGCGGGGAGGGTTGGAGGGAGCTGTCCCTGAGGCGGGGAAGGGTGGAGGGAGAAAGGTCGGTGAATCGTTCGTCACGGACGACGAAACCGAGCGCGAGGGGGCTGCAAGGGTGTGGGTGGGGTCGAGCTAGCCCCTACTCTGACGTTAGCAGCCTCACCAAGAGCGAAGGTGGAGTATCACGACATCGGACCTGGGGCGTATGTACTAGGCGGAGGGGGCGAATGGCCGGATGAAGAGGGTGTATAGCGGCCATCGACAGGAGGGGGCGCATGGCCGGATGTAGAGGGCGCACAAGACGGAGGGGGCGCATAGCCTCCTGAGGGGGGCGCATGAACCTAAGGGGGGCGCATACTCCAGGGGTCTTCGATGAAGTGTGGGCGCATAGCAGGGGCTTGGGCACATACTCCAGGGGCCTTCGAAGAAGGAAGGGCACATAGGGGCCATCGATAGGAGAATGTGGTCGGGGTGGGCGCATGGACTCCTGAAAATCCAAGCCGGGGGGCGTATATCCTCTCCGAACACTGAAGTGGTATGCGCCTGAGCTCTCGCCACCACCGGGTGCACGGGATATTCGAATTTCGAACGGGGCTATGAGCGAGAATGGGAGGGTAGGCGTCCCGAGGCCCCACGGGGTAGCTGTGGCGGACCCAGACGGTGGGTACCGTCCCCAAACGGAAGGGGCGACGCTAAGGGAACCGCCGGGGGAGGCGGCCATCGGAGCGGAGGGGCTGTGCGCGGGGGATCGGGAGCAGGCCCACTGAAGCCATCCTCCGATGACCGGAGAGGGGCGATCGCCACGCTCGAACAGGGGGAGGAGGGGAGGGGGCCAGCGGAGCTTCGCGGCGAGACCCTGGGGGTGAGCCCGACCATGGCAAGCTGAGCGGCTATCCATGCGGACGATGGCGGAGGAGGCCGAGCTCGCCGCGGAGAATGGGTGCGCGGGGAGGACGACGTCGGAGGAGAACGAAAACGGGGAGCGACAAGTGGCCGGGGCCGCTCTACCCTGCCGCCGGGGGCGTGCGAGGGGGGGAGGGGGTCATGCGGTCATCGAGAGAAGATTTGAGGGGAAGAAGTCTTGCACTATGTTTCATATATATATATATATACAGAATTTTATATATAACAGAATTATATATATATATAATATATATATATATATATATATATATATATATATAACTTGAAGGGTATTTTCAAGGTGAAAATGTTGGCACTAACCATATATAAATTATGTTTCCAAAGATCTAACATAACTAGCCCTTTCTAGGTTCCAAACGACATGTTCGGTGTCACGTATGTCAGCCTAGAATATCTAAATCACAAATAGAATTAAATATTAATTAAATGGATTTATAACTAATAAAACTAATTTTAAACATATATCATAAATTAGGCATAGTTCTAGGGCCATACTACACATAATTCTAACCCAAATTAGACAAATTCCATGCTCAACATGTAAAAACTAAGTTCAGAATTCAGAATTTTACATGCTGAATTTATAGCTTAAAAATCCGATTTAATATGTCAAAAATCATGGTTTCAAGATCTTAACACATGGATTAATGGGTTTTTAGGTTGTACGAAAAATTTAATGAAGTGAACATGCATAGTTTGTGCTCAAACAACATGTATTCGAAGTGTGACAAATCTAAATTCAGATTTTTGTATGCTGAATTCGGGCTCCGTAAATCATATAAATCATGCCAAAAAACATGTTTTACATAATAATACTTAGGTTATTGAGTTCCTAGGTTTGTCTCAAAATTTGGCATGCTCCATATGCATATATTGTTCACAACAACACAAAAGTGTCACACACAATTTAAATTCAGCACTTCGTATTCATCATAAATCCATAATAAAATAGTTTTTAGTTTGGTGATTAAGGTTCTACCAATCTCACGACATGCCAAGGATGTCCTAGAACTAGGTTACAAATTTTGGGGACAAAATGGAACGGGTACTAACTTGGTAAGTGGTCGAATTCCTATGAATCCAACCAACAGATATTCTGTCTACCCGAGTTGTGATGGGTATTCGGAGAGGAAAACAACGTCTCCAGTGCTTGAAACTCCTTCCCATGCAAGGTAAGATACTAGGCTATCCTTGAGGTTCGCTCTTCAGTGGTTATACTTTCCCAATTGGTCGTTTGAAGCCTCCCAAGTTGAAGAAACATTCACCCTGAATGCACTGCTGAATCCGCCAGTATGTGGATAGGTTTTGGTGAGAAAAATGTAGTAGAATGGAGTGGAAAATGAATGGGAGAGGTATTTTAGGCTGTAGGGAGAGTTGTGGAGTAGTGGCACCTTAAATTAAGGACGGTTTAGAGTAGTGGATTGGTAGTTTTATGAACTACCATGGAGTGAAAAGCCTCCCAAAACCGAGAGCATGTATAGGGCTGCCCACATTTTAATGGCTGATGT
Source organism: Iris pallida (assembly GCA_029216955.1). Classification (NCBI taxonomy): domain Eukaryota; kingdom Viridiplantae; phylum Streptophyta; class Magnoliopsida; order Asparagales; family Iridaceae; genus Iris; species Iris pallida. The sequence continues at coordinate 206,915 of JANAVB010010936.1, forward strand.
TGTCCTATTTGAGTATAAGAAAACTAGGTTGGGGTTATCTAAGGCCCCTATAAGTTAGAGTTAGGTTGGTGAACATTTGGTTCACTTCTATGAGCTAAAACTATGCATATACACCACCTACATCACATGGGATGTCATAATTTATATGCTCGTGTACCTAATTGTTTGTGTGCCTTAATTTGAGTAAAGGCCTCTATGTTGTGGTTAACTAACACCCCCCCCCCCCCCCCCCCGTTATTTAGGTTTGTTCGGTGTACGTTTGGTTGATTTTTGCGCTAAAACCCAACACATACACCACCCAATCTCCAATAATAACATATGGACTATATATAAATATGTTGTTGTCCACTAATCATTTGAGTCAAATAACTTGGCTTAAGCCAACTAGGATTTAGCTAAATAAGTCTTCTATTTGGTAGGATCGAGTTAGTACAGTATTGGGCACTTGGGTTGAGCTATTTCGGTGCACCATAGACTAGTGTAGCTCACTAGACCAATTATTCCAAAAAATGTCCTAATATTTTATGGGTGTTTAGAGAGTGTGTAGGGGTCCATTTGAGTGGGACATAAATAGTTTTGGTCCATTGGTCATGGTCGAACTGGATTTTAATAATTGATCTAACCATGTCTCGGTATAAAGGCTACTCGGACGAAATGCTACAGATTATGCCAAATACCATTCAAGACTTGGAGCCGTATTTGTCATTGCATTTGAATTTCTAATTATCAATTATCAATGTATTTTCACATTTTTGAGTCTAGGAATACAATGTAAACCGAGTCGTACTAACAAATAGGCTATCCAAGAAACGTTTTCAAAAATGCCCATTTCGTTTTCAAAACAAGCCCAAAACCAAAAACCTAACACCTAACTGCTTGAAAAGCTTCAAAAGCCCAAAACTTGAGTTATAAACCCAAAACCTAATTCATTTTGGACCAATATAATTCAGAATGAATTTGCCCCGAATTCGGCCCGAGTTCGGTTAGTGGAATGTTTGATTTTAAACTCAGTCTTCCCGCAATTACGAATGCAATGGCTTTGTGCCGAGATTCTCTCATAGAATTTTGTCTAAATTCTGCCCAAATTCTTCTTATGGAAATCCTATAAATCGAGAAAAGTTTCTACTATTTCAACACACCAATTCACTTTCTTATCTCTACTCTCTAAGCTTATTACGTTCTTCCAAAGCCTTCTAAGCTTTTCCCAAGTCAGTTATAATTCTCTAGTCGATTTGCCTGTATGGTACTGTCTAGAAGTTTTAGAATGATTATAATCAAGAGGCTTGATAGAAGTAAGACATTTTACAATTGAAGTTGGTCGAGTGCTTCAGATCAAAGCTCGTGTTTGTAGAAGTTGCAAGGACTTCGTATGAAAACTTACAGTTTTCTATAGCGGATTTCAACCGAGAGCTAGAGTTCTCTCGACTGGATTAGTTCTCACAAGAGGGAGACTAGTATACATCGTCGTGTTTGCGTTTCTTCTTTTCACTTTACTTTTACTTTCTCATATCTGTGATATATTTCTATGATCTTGTAATATTTTTATTACCTAATATTTCGCTGCCTACTCTATTCACTCGCCTCTAGAGTATATCGCTTTACATTTCGATCCTACAATTGGTATTAAAGTTTTTTATTGTATTTTGGACTCTTTGTCTTGAATATTTTTTTGGAACGATTACTTCTTACCAATTTGTCTTTAACATGTCATATTTACTTTTGTCGATATTTTGCGAATATGTATGTTTAGCACAAGTCTAATTTTACTTGAAAATTATATATACTTTATGTTAACCTTATACTTGCATAATATATTCACTATTGATTCTCATATTTTATTTTGATTAACATCTTATGAATCAATTACATCTTTGCCTAATAAAGCATATTTATACATGTTCTTGATCTTATGATAATTTTTCAATGCTTATTAAGGATATTGAATTATTTCATGTATGCCATATATATATATATATATATATATATAATATATAGATATATATATATATAATATATATATATATATATATAAATATAATATATATAATATATATAATATTTTTTATATATATAAAAAATATATAATATATTTTTATATTTACTTGTTTTATATCTTTAAGTTGGGATTTTGAGAAGAAATATTTATTAATATCTTGCTCATAATTATTTGTGAGTGTTCTTTTAAGAAGCACAAGTTCATTTTCTTTATCTTGTTTTTAAAATTTATATCCTTTAGGTGCATACTTATATTATATATTTATCTCTATAATGCACTATGAAAATTTTTGGAAAATGGATTTTACTATGATCTTCATAAATTCTTCTTTGGGTATTTGCTATCTTATACTTGTTACCCAATGATTTTGTAGCACCTCTGGATACATGTAATTGATACATCTTATACCATATGCTACATTGTTTTGAAATTTTAAAGTCCATTAAATAAAATTGATTTCATATGCATAAATTCTTCTTAAATCCTTGGTTATTAAAGAAGAGATCTATTTTGGGTATAAGCCGAAAGGGTCATTCTGTCAACAAGGCATAAAAGCCTAAGCGATACGGTGCCAAGTATCTTCAGACTACCGCTAGCTGGGAACCTGCCCCCATAGCTAACCCAAGATTGATCGATGCTTATAAACTAAAGATTTATTCAGGACTATTTGCAATTGTCATATAATGGACTTTAGATTTAGCTTTGATGGATAATTTTATTTATTTTAACAATATTTTCACAAAAGGTAACATACATTGATCTTCCATAGGTTAATGTTTGTCATCTTTTGATATATTCATATTTCTGTCACACTATTCTATGTTCAGACTTGATTTGATCTTGTGACTACTCATTGAATATTATATTTTTGACATGTTCTGTAGCATTTGTGTAATTTTATGATACTCGTTATATTTAGGTTTTATTATTCTCTTCTTATTCAAGTTACTAACTGACTATAGCAGTAATTCTTTGTGGGAGAGAAAGGCATATTGAATTTCTCTCTCTCAAAGCGTTTTTTTTCTTTATGCCTACGATTATCAGATGGACACATGCTAAGCTTTTAAAAGGGAAGAAATGAACTTTGATAAGAAGACCTACTATTTTGATGAAATAGTTTCTTACTTCTGGAAATATTTTTCTGGAATTAAATATGCCAATACTATTAATTTTGGATATACCCATGTAAAGGGGGAGAAGTTAATTGTTTCAAATTAATTATTTTCCTGACATGTCATATATCTAGAACTACGTATTTGGGCATCTATCGAGTCCTATTTTATTTGCTCAAAATGGACTATTTATGATTTATGGATTATTTTATTAGAGCTATTTTTGTGATACAAAAATTCGAATCGTTAGCTGTCAGTCTGAGAACTAAACGGACGCATTCGAACATTTATTAAGACATCTTTTATAATAAATTTCGTATTTCAAAATTCTTTTGATTTCTCTTTGTTATTTTGAATATGTCCGTTATTCGAATGCTATTATTGAGATAGTTTTCAAAAATCTTTTACAATCATGAAATCATTTTTGTTATTTGAATTGGAAATATATTTTGATTGGTATCTTTTGGCATTTATCTATTGGATATTTATTTTACTTGCCTAAAGATAATATCTTGTTTTAACTTTGGAACTTTATATGCATTGATCATAGAAAAGAAAGATGCATATCTCATATATTCCTTAGATCTCATGACTATTTATTTTATCTATTTTATGCATATAAATATTTTTGAACTAGATACGCATATTTTAAGGGGAAGCAAATTAATTGTTTAATTCATTTACACCCTTAATATGTGGTATACCTAGTTCATCATGGACATATATTCTTTTATTTAAATATCTTGTTGACTTGCTCATGATATTTGGATTTATGAGAGAATATATGATTTGTATTATTTCTTCTTGATTCTCTATGGGTTTTTTTTAAAAAGTTATCTTGCCAAATATATTTAATTATCCTTATTTGATAATTTCTTTGAGCTTAAAATGATTTGGTTTTTTATTGAGGTTTTATCTCAAAGTTCATGATTATCTATATTTAGACTAGTCTACTTTATGGGGGAGCATTTAAGTCACTGAATTTCTCCTTCTTAAAGTATTTTGTCTCCTTTACCTTCATGATTATCTAATGGATATTCACATATGTTAAGGTAATTGAGTTCAAATGCATGAACTTGGGTATGTAATAGATTCTAGTATATCTATTTTCAATGTTTTACTCTTTATGGAAGTGATTCACTAATTTGTATGAAGAAATTGTGAATCAAATTTCTTTTGTAATCATTGTTAAAAGTCTTATTATATATTCTATATATACTATATTTGATATTTGATATTGATATATACTAGATCTACAAATTTCTAATGGATTCCTTATGACTAATGATTGATTTTTTCTATATTGTTATGTACTTTTGTCAAAAAAAAATAATTATTGGTCTCTTTCAAAACAATAGTTATATTCTTTCTCATATTGTGTTTTGAATGGTTTGTTTCAAAATTTTAACCTAATTGTTGTTCGTGATTATTTCTGCCTTCCTTCTGTTTTCATTTTATTTTACGGGGGAGCTTATTTTTTGATCATGTCATGGGAGAGAAATAAGTTTAAGTTAGCACACAATATTATAGTAATATGTGTTTATTACTGATCCATGTATCTAGCGTATCGATCTTAAACTTAACCGATTTGTCATAATCAAAAAGGAAAAGATTGTTAGCCCAATGATTGTATCATATTTTTGAATATGGCTAATTGATTAAGTTTAACATAATGATGTCACTAATATTCATGTAATCACTATTATGTTGCTACTTAAACTTAGCATTGTCCTACTGTTCATTAAATTTATCATACTGCTACTGCTTTGTTCGTCTAACATGTACTTGTAGACAACACGTAAGTATATCAAACCATGACATATGTAATGAAGAATTAATGATGGGTTAAAGACGGCGTTACACAAAAAGATTTCTCTGAACTGTCCAACGACCTATCCGGGGCCTCGTATCCTAAAGTTATTCAGATTTACAGATCTGTTTATCTTTAGACGACCGCCGTCAAGGAAAAATGTGTCTTCAAGTCTGCTCAATATCGATAGAAAGGCGTCATCCAAGGGCTATTGGATTTTATTTTATTTTTGTATTTATACTTTTGAGTCTAGGAAAGTATCTAAGATTGATCGGATTGGTACTGGCTTAGCTAATCTCATTCCACAATATATAGCCTACATATCCATAATTTAATATCTAAAAGTTCACATATCAAAAATAGCCCAAAACCAATTATATTTGGGCCAAACAATTATGGCAGAACTCTGGCAGAACTCGGCCAGAGTTCATCCCGTGTTTGGTTAAGGTGGTTTTAACCAACCCTACCAATTGTAGGACCGTTGAGTACCTCTAGAGGGGGTGAATAGAGTGTGTGTGTGTATGTGCAATGGAAATTATCATCAATTAAAATTTAAGCAGCTATATATTGGCAGATAAATGACAGTATATAAAATGCGGTAAAGTATGAGATAAGAGAATCAAACTCAGTGACACAATGATATATACTGGTCTTCCTCTGAGAGGACTAGTCCAGTCTCGAGTACTCTCGCTTGATGTTAATGTAACACCCCTGAATTTTTGGAATTATATTTTTTTATTTATTTGATTTAAATAGTATTTTATGGAATTTATGAATATTTTTGATTAAATAGTTATTATTATAGATGTCCTTAGCCGTGGTTAAGATTTGGAGTACAAGACGACTAAGAATTGTGACACTGATAGTGTACACGTGTGCTTTGACTAGTGTTTTAGCCATGGTAGGGAAGGCCGAGCCATAGTGTGTTCTAACTAGGAAAACCAGGCCAAGTTGCGACTTAACCGCCATCGATGACTTATTTTTTTTAATTATTAGATTATTGACTTTCTAGGAGACCCGGTTGTACCAATTTAGCCCCGACTTGACCCGAACCAAATCCAAATCTAAATAGACATGTAGTACTCTCAAACCTTCATGTTGATATATATTTTGTATATATATTTATTAATATTAATATATTTTTAATTTTGGAAAGTTTCTATTTATATAAGTGTCTACGTGTCATCCTAGTGCAATCCTAGTTGTCATTAGTTTATATTTGACCCAAAGTCCAACCCAAACCTATGTAGGCATGTTGGACATTAATATATATTAATAAATATATATTTAATATTTAATTCAGATTTGGATTGTATTTATATAATAGATTTAATTAGTCTATATTAGGAAAGACCTTTTTAATCCTCAATCCAATCAATTAGCCAACTCACCAAACAACCAAACCATACCAAGTGGACCCCCACCATGGAGTGTTTACCCAAGAAAAACTCCCTTGGCCGAACATCTCATTAGGAATAGGATTCCTACTCCTTTTCATACATGCAACCCAAAAAAAGCCCATATATATACACCTACTTTTAGCCAAACCCAAACCCTAACTTAATTCTCCCTTCCTCTTCCTCTCCATAGCCGACCAACCCCCTTCCCTCTGCAAATTTTGGCAGCACCTCCTCCATCCAAATCCATCATCTTCATCCCTTCCATCATACAACTCTTTCTTCTCCTAAAACCCCCTCTCCCTCTGCAAATTTCATCATTCTTCCATCCAAACTCCACCAAACAAACCCTAAAAACTCCATCTTCTCCATCCAATCAACTAGAGCCATTGCCAACCCCTACAAACTTATCAAGAGAGTTAGCAAGCAAGGATAGCAATAAAGGTGGGAGCTTTGGCAAGGAGAAACCTCCACAACCCAACTAGAAAGGACTTTTGATAAGAAACCCTAATTTTTCTACTCAAACCTATGCTATAATTCTGCAAAATTCTATTATTAAATCTGTAAAAATAGTATTTTGGTACCTTTTGTTATGTATTTTCACCCATAAAAGTTTTATTATTTATAGTCGTAATATTCATGTTTCGGTACGATCAAATTTAACCCCGTTGTAAAGAAACTATAAGTTATTGGTTGTTATTTTCAAAACTGAATTTTTTGTGTTCATATATAGAAATTAGGATTTTTAATTATTTTTACACGAATTAAGCAACTCAAATCCGGTCGAAAAAATTATAGGTCAAAACTAGCTTTTTCGGGTAATCTGCCGACTTAGGATGTTCCAAATTACTAACATAACTTAACTCTTGTATTCATGTCTTAATTCTGAGATATAATGTACTTTAATTCTGCATAGTGCGAATGAGCCTTACTATAGTTAGGGATTCCCCATCAGCTACTGGCTATAGGACTATGAGCTCCCATCGGGCTGCGGTTACCCCGACTTACTATTAGTCACGCTTGATAGCACTGTCCTTGACGGCATGCCATTTACACTTATTCCTTAGTCTCATATTGTTTCCTTGTACCATTTTCCTATTTTTCTCGCCTGTTATTTATTGTACAGTAGGCATGTATATTATGTGTCTTGCTAGTCCCCTGAGGACCTGGTGATCTCTCCAGGCTTAGTTAGAGACGAGGAGTACCCGGAGGTTTATGGCTCTGGCGTCGAGACTGGTGACGTACCTTCGCAGGATGATGAGATGATGGCCGAGGAATTCTCTTGAGACTGTCTCTTTATTTTAGACTTGATACATTTTATTTTTTTTTCATCAGTGGACATGTAGTTGATTATTCGTTTCTTATTACTGTGGTTTTCAGATGTCTTACCCGCACAGTTATTATTTCTATTCATGTTAGACAGATCTTTATCATTATTATTATTTATTGGACTTGATATCTCGTGTCCTATTTCTGTGTGGATGAGATTAGCTGTGACCTGTGACTTGTATTGTATTGCTGGATTGTTTTCATGATTTACAGCTTAAGCATTTCGCTAATTGGCCTTACTTTGAGATTTGGCCCACTAGTGAAGTGCTGCTGGCATGTACCGTATCCTGGTCCTATACGTATTTTGGGACTGGAGCGTTACATATTTTGTGGTGGCCCATACAGGTCTACGTTAATCACTTCGGTTACGTTACTGTACCGACATGAGCCTGCGAATAGGATAGAAAGGACCTACAGGAACTCATCCACATACTTGATCTCCTTCTTTGATTCCATTTTTGAACTCTCATTTGACTGCCTTGAATTGTATCTTGCTTGATTCCTTTCCTACCGCGAGTCTTATTTCTCATGCAATAGAATTTAGGAAGATGACTCATCCTAGGTATGTATGCTCTATTAATTCAGTTACACTATTAATTAAACTCTTGAAAGTTGGGTAGAAAGCCTCACCAAGTAGCTTCCAATGTCCTTATGACCTAATTAATAAAGTATAGTTGAATGACACTGAATAAAATAGTGTAGAAGGACAGCTTACCTAGACTCTAGAGTCTTAGAGGCCCATACCCCAATTGGACGACAAACCCTTAAACAAAATGATAGTAGGGAAACTGTAGAGACACAAACACCGGACGAGTCTTAGACCTTGATGAACTTGAACTACTTATGCTTTCTTTCAATTCATATTCTCGCATACTTATATTTTGACTATCTTGACTGATGCTGCTATTATAGCATATTTTTGTAAGCTTATTTTTTATCGAGCTTATTCAGGACATATGTTTTATTGGGGACGCCCACTGACATATTGTCTATTTAGAATCAGTGTATTATGGTATGATCAACCTAGTGCACTTGGTTCGCTCTTCTTATGGTTATTATACGTGGATTGAGATATAGTTAACAAATACTTGCCCTCTAGGATCTCATCCACAACTGCCTTAATAACTCTCTTTTTTGAACTATTCAATCACTATTGAAACCCCGCAATTCTATTCGATCCTTGAACTCTATATTATTTTATATGTCTTCACCTATTCTGGGAAGACAAACCCTTGTGTTTGGGGAGGGTAATCCGCGAGGACCGCTTCTCGATCAGGAGATCATTTGTGCAAGCTAGATAGCAGGCAGGAGCACAACGACCAAGACAGGTCTTTGCCATGAGGATTGAAGACGAACAACGACCAAGAGGCAACGAAAGGTAATAACTTGATTTTGTATTAATAATAGAAGTAGATTATTAGTTTACACTAGTTTGGTGCATGTTTGCTTAGAAATAACCATAGAGACAAAGCACACTTTAGAGACATCTTAGAACCATAGACATGTTTTCATTTACCTTAGTGAGTTATTTTAATTTCGAGGACGAAATTCTTTTAAGGGGGGTAGAATGTAACACCCCTAATTTTTTGGAATTATATTTTTAATTATTTATTTGATTTAAATAGGATTTTTGGAATTTATGAATATTTTTGATTAAATAGTTATTATTATAGATGACCTTAGCCATGGTTAAGATTTAGAGTACAAGACTAAGAATTGTGACACCGGATAGTGTACACGTGTGCTTTGACTCGTGTTTTAGCCATGGTAGGGAAGGCCGAGCCATAGGTGTGTTCTAACTCGAAAAACCAGGCCAAGTTGCGACTTAACCCCCACCGATGATTTATTTATTTAATTATTAGATATTGACTTTCTAGGAGACCCGTTGTACCAATTTAGCCCCGACTTGACCCGAACCAAATCCAAATCTAAATAGACATGCAGTACTCTTAAATACCTTCATGTTGATATATATTTTGTACATATATTTTATTAATATTAATATATTTTTTAATTTTGGAAAGTTTCTATTTATAGAAAGTGTCTACGTGTCATCCTAGTGTAATCCTAGTCGACATAGTTTTATTTGACCCAAAGTTCAACCCAAACCTATGTAGACATGTTGGGCATTAATATATATTATTAAATCATATATTTTATATTTAATTCAGATTTGGATTGTATTTTATATAAGATAGATTTAATTAGTCTATATTAGGAAAGACCTTTTAATCTTCAATCCAATCAATTAGCCAACTCACCAACAACCAATCCATACCAGTAGACCCCCATCATGAGTGTTCGCCCAAAGCAACCCCCTTGCCGAATATCTCATTAGGAATAGGATTCCTACTCTTTTCATACAGCAACCCAAAAAGCCTATATATACCTACTTTTAGCCAAACCCACTCTAACTTAATTCTCCCTTCCTCTTCCTCTCCATAGCCGACCAACCTCCTCTCCCTCTCCAAATTTTGGCAGCACCTCCTCCATCCAAATCCATCATCTTTTCCCCTCCATCATACAACTCTTTCTCCTCCATAAAAACTCCTTCATTCATCCTTCTTCCTCCAAACTCCACCAAACAAACCCTAAAACTCCATCTTCTCCATCAAATCATCTAGATCCATTGCCAACCCCTCAAACTCATCAAGAGAGGATAGCAAGCAAGGATAGCAATAAAGGTGGGAGCTTTGGCAAGAGAAACCTCCACAACCCAATTAGCAAGGACTTTTGGTAAGACACTAATTTTTTCATCTCAAACCTAGTTATATTCTGTAAAACTCTATTATTAATTCTATAAAAAATATTTTGATACCTTTTGTTATGTATTTTCACCCATAAAAGTTTCATGATTATAGTCGTAATATTCATGTTTCAGTAGGATCAAATTTAACCCCGTTGTGAAGGAACAATAAGTTATGGTTGGTTATTTCGAAACTGATTTTTATGTGTGTTCATATATAGAAATTTGGATTTTAAAGTATTTTTCCAAAAATTTA
>JANAVB010010937.1:0-23892 GCA_029216955.1 Iris pallida
AAGTGGAAAAATCAATCTCCTCCCTATAGCTTTGTCCACAATTAAATTGCATAGATTTTCAAAAAAATCCAATTTTTTTTTTTTTTCTTCTTCTTCTTCCAAAAATGGTGGTGATATCCATGATGACAACGAGACTCCCCTTCTTCTCCTTGAGCCCCATCCGCCACTTCTCCCTCACCAAAACCCCGTACCCCCTCTACTACGAGCTCATCCGCCACCGCCCCTCCCACCCTCCCCACCCCCAGACCCGCATCCGCCGCGGCGGCGGCGACTCCCAACCCGACCCACTCCCGCCCGAGCCCGCCGGCTCCGACCCGCCCCCGCTCGACCGCTCCAAGCGCAAGTACTACCGGAAGCGCTCCAAGCGGATGTTCGGCGGCTCCGGCTCCGACTCCGACTCCGCCTCCCCCGGAGGCGACTTCGTCGAGCTGAAGCCGGAAGTCGTCGACTTCCCCCGCCTCCACGCGCGCGAGCAGGAGCTCTACTTCCACGACGCCTTCGCCTTCCCGTGGGAGAAGGACAAGCACTACCGCATGGTGTACCAGCTCGAGAAGAAGTACTTCCCGGACCACTGCCTCGACAAGGCCTTCGTCCCCGTCGAAGACGAAGCAGCGGCCGTGACTGGGAGGAAGAAGAATAAGAAGTCGGAGGGATTGCCGAAGGAGGAGGAGGAGAAGAAACTGGTGTTCTTTGACGAGGGAGAGAAGAAGGGGGACGTGACGGAAAGAAGGTAGAGTTCTTCAAGTGCTTGAAGAAAGTCCCCAGCGGCGCCGGGAGGAGGAAAGATGCCGCCTTTACGGAGGAGGCGTGTGGGCGGAGCCGTTCTTGGCGACGAGGAGGACTGAGCGGCTCCCGCCCAGGTGGGACGGGCCCGGCGGGACCGTTGTGCTGGTCGACAAACCCAAAGGTTGGAGCTTTTTATCATTTTATGCCACTTTTCTCATATTTTAGCAATATTGTAGTGTGTACATTTGTTACGAGATTAAGTCTCGGTCATAGTTGAAGCCTTCTCCCACCAAAATGGGGGTTTCACTTAGAATTGGACACGTTTTTGAACCATAGCTTACTTGGAAGGATTGGACTGGAGACCAGCTCATGACATGGCAACCATGTTGCACGGGCACGAACACAACACAACGTTGCACTGCACTGCACGAAGTGATCAAGGATGCGGCACCACTTTTTGTGTGTTCTAGTGTATTTGGAATGTGTCCGTGCTTGCTAGAATGGAACTTTATTACGAACTTTATTAGTAGACCCTTCCAATCGATTGATATGCAATCAAATCACCATCATCATCTAATCCTTACTGTCAAAATGGGGTAAGGACTAGGACTCTATGTTGAAGCTTTCTAGGAAGATTTGGCTTATTTTCATTTTTTTATGACGGGGGTGGTTCTGTTTTATTAGTTTTGCTAATCTGGCATTTGACGAGAAAATTGTACTTCTACCTTAAATGAAATAGTGGAAAAATATTTAGATAGGAAGTTGTGTTCAGAATCATTATTGGCTCAATGTGGGTCTTTGAGCGTGACTATTGTGAGAGAACTAGATTGGAGAGGATTCCAATTTTTATGGCAGCATCTGCTATGATCCTATCCCATGTTGTGGTTCATGATGGTGATAAAAGAGTTGGTCGACCATTTCTTGATGCAACAAAAATCTAAGAGAAACTCTCTTAGATTCGGGCAAGGGATATGTGATTGGGAAGTAGTATTATTACTCGGAGAAGAAATTTGAGTGTGACTTTGCTCTTTTGAGATGTTTCCACTTGTTTCCTTCGGTATGAGCATGTTCCTTACTAGGCAAAAGTTGTTATATACTCACACGACAAGGAATACATGAAGGATATGAAAAGGGTAACGGGACAGTAACATGGTAAGATTCGAGAATTCGTGCAGGAAGGTTGTCCCGTGGAATCCACTAAATTTTCTTATTCGGTTTCGGTTTTAAAAAAAATCGGTTCGGTTTCGGTTTTGAAAATACTAAATTTTCTTATTCGGTTTCGCTTTCGGTTTTGGGTTTCGATTTCGGTCAAAACCGAAAACCGAATAAGAAAATTTAGTTACTATATGTATATGTATTAATATATAGGTATATATACTAAATATATATTATGTATATACTATAGGTATAAAGTAAATAAATTTAGGTATATTTAGTTACTATATATATATTAACAAACAAAAATGCAAATAAACCGAAAAATTAAATAAACCGAATAAACCGAACCGATTTAATTCGGTTTGGTTTGATTCGGTTATGAGTCAATTCGGTTCGGTTTTGGTTTTGCTTATTCGGTTTTCGGTTATTCGGTTCGGTTTGAACCGAATTAACCGAATGCTCACCCCTACCGTGGATCTTTGTTGAATATGCCGAAGAAAGAGCAAGTAGAAAGGAGGACAAGAAGTTCATTGCAAGGTTTGCTATATTGGTATCAGGATCGGTTTTGGAGAATTACTGTATCATCAGTTTCAACTGTTTTGAATCGGAGTATTGGGTTCTTCGTTTAAAAAAGTCAAAAAACGTAGAAAGTAGTTTAAAAGGCTACACAATATTTGATACATTTAGACATAATTAATATTAATTTTAAATGGAATAATATTCCACTTGCAATATTACTATTTTTATTTACTTGCCTTTAAATGATATATGCCAAAATAAATTTAAAAGGCTACAAAATAATTTTATATATATGCTAAAATAAATATTTTTTAATGGAATAATATTATTGATTAATGTTGTGAATTTATTGATAGACAACTTCGAGAAATGGTAATGGTTATCGAATTTCATAATTCAATTTCATTATTTATTAATGGTTGGTTTGGGCTATTTCTTATTTTTCAATTGAATCAAATAAAAGTATTTTATCAATAAGAAATTTTATCGACACATTGTAACATTGTCAATGTTTGACACAAGTGAATCATTATTTTTGGCACTATTTTTTCATTCTTTTGTCTTCTTTGTTCAATTTTTTTTTGCTGAATTGATCAGAAAAGAAACCCCAAAGTCGATAACCATAGCGGTCGGTATCGGATCGGGACGTGCCGAAACCGATACAGATTGTCCGTATCGTATCGGTATTGGCCGATACCGCAAACTATGGTTCATTGTTGAGCTAGATTAGAGGGTTGCTACAGTAGGAGAGTAAGTTGGTACAACAAGAAACCCATAATAACGGTGTTCATGTATATGGCTACTCAAACCCAGTTGGAAGTATTAAAATATGTTGAAAAATTGTCCATGAGAGTATATTTTATTATTTTAAACTCAATATTTTGACTTCTGAACATACATGCCCTAGCTCTTTTAATTCTGGCAGTTTTGTGCATATTTAACCTTCGCTTGTATTCACTTCATCGGCATATTACTACACTTTTAAATTTATACTTTAGATCATTATGTCTCCCACAGTTTCTTTTTGCAAGAATTTTGTTTTCTTCTGACACCCTTGCGGCTTTGCAGTAACATTTTCATGAATATATTGAGTAGATTTACTATTTAGTCCGTAGCTGTATGATCTAGAATTCTAAATTACCACATCAAAATATTAGAGAATTATCAATTAATAGCTGAAAGGAACTCACACTTAGATGCTGTGTTATGTTTAGCAGGCTCATCAAATCTTGTGATTGCACAAAGTACTTAATTTGCATTGTCCAGTCAATTCAAAGTATTTAGAGGCTATGCTATGTTCTCGAAAGAAATTGGTTGGTAAACATTAAGCATATTTAGTTGGATCTTTTTAAGCTACAAGTTTCGACTTTTCCAGATAGTTTTCTCTCTAACTGCAGCATGAATTTCCCTAATATTTTCCCTATATTGCAACTTTTTTGATTACATGACTAATATTTTATGGCTAATTCTAAAAACACTCCACATTTTACACCAGGACAGTCCATTAGGACTGTCAACAAAGTTGGTAGTCCTAACATTAAGGAGGACTGCCAACTTCGTTCACAGTCTATCTTAATATTCAAATTCTTTAGGACTGCCAACTTTGTTGGCAGTCCTACTTTATGTTAGGACTGCCAACAAGTTGGCAGTTCTAGGACTGGGCTAGCCCCAAGTAAAACTTGAAGTGCCTTTAGAATTAGCCTATTTTATTTGTTATTTTGATTGAATTCTGACATGCTACTTGTTTTTCAGTTTCCTTAACTAGTTATGTCTAGTTGCAGGGTGCTTGCATCTTGTCCCACTACAATGACTATGTGTTATCTGATTTGTTCAATAAAATCTGACAAGTATACTTAAAAGGCAGGATGGACCTCATTTACTGTTTGTGGGAAGCTAAGACGCTTGGTTAAAGTGCAAAAGGTATGTATGATTGAACATGCGTTCTGTGATGACTACTTATGCACATGGTTATGATGATATTTATTACAGGTTGGCCATGCTGGTACCCTTGACCCTATGGCGACTGGTTTGCTAATCGTTTGTGTTGGTAAAGCTACTAAACTGGTAGAAAGGTACACTCTTTATGATTAGAAGAATACCTTACAAATATAAAATTGGTTAGGAAAATTTCTCATCGAATGGTTTTGTTAAGTAGCAAGGTTGGCATTACCAGCCAATATTGTTAAGTATCTATCATATTGTATGTTTTTGGCATGTCCCGATACTGATCACTGCAGCTACCTACCGATACTGATATTGAGACTCTTTTCCGGTCAATTCAACTAAATTTTTTACAAGAGGAATATATGAAAAAAGGTGCCGACACAATGAATTTGGCATTTTGAAGATCTACATGCTACAACATGTTGATTAGATTCCTTATCTCTTATCAAAATCCTTATCCCTTATCAAAGGGCTGTAACCATTCCATTTGTCAAAGTTGTATATTTATAGATTCACCATATCCATCAATCTTAATATTATTCCATTCAAAGATAACAATAAATAACAACTAATACATATAATTATGACTGAATATATGAAATATTTTCTAATTTTTTAATAATAACTATTATTAATTTTGACTGAGAACTTGGAACCGAAACTTTTGAAACTGCTGAAACCACAATTCCAGTACCGATAATACGAACCTTGGTTAATATCCAGCTCATTAATCTTATAGTATCATTATTTGGTATATATATATATATATAAAATTTCAACTTGATACCCTCAAATATTCGATAACATAACCTTTAAAACTAGACAACTTTATACCTCAACTATAATTGTACAAACTAATACCCTACTAGTGTTAAGAGAAAATGCTAAATGACCAAAATACTCCCATTCTCTCTCCCCTCTCTCCTTGGCAGCAGCAGGAGGGGGGCGGCAACGGGGTGACCGAGGGGACGGCGGGAAAAAGGGGGGGGGGGGGGGGGTGCACCAACGGGCCGGTGGGAGGGGTAGTGGTGCGCCTCCGGGGGGGGGGGGGGGGGGGGGGGTGGGGGGTGGGGGGGGGGGGGGGGGTGGAGGTCGGGGGGAGGTAATTTAGTCTTTTTTTTTTTTTATATTTTAAACTAAAAACTTAACCCCGGACTGACGACATGTACCAAGTTGAAAATATTCAATAGTTGATGGTATCAAGTTGTCGAGTAAAAGAGTTTAGGGTATCAAGTTGAAAAACTGGATATTGAGGGTATCAAGTTAAAATTTAGCCTATGAAGAAGATATCTGTCAACAACAATCTAACCTATCATCAAATAGAATTCCTTATTAATAGATTATCTACAAAGTTGTTACCAAATTTTTTTTTATTGGTTAAGACTAAGAGATTATCTAGACGATAAAGATATAACCTTACGAGAATAGTGGGGCGAAATCCTTAAGTAGATTTCTGTCATCGGCAAGTTGGCGACCTAACTTACCAGAGAACACAATTCCTTATTAAAATATTATCTACGACAACAACCAGAACAAAGCCTTTATCTCAAAATTTGGGATCGGCTAAGAGATTATCTAAACAAAGAAAATATAACCTTAGGAGAATTGTCTGTCTGTCTGTCTCTCTCTCTCTCTCTCTCTGTGTGTGTGTCCTTAAGTTGTAGTTTACATTAGTTAGTACTAGAGGAGCGTCTATGCAGTAGGTCCTACTGCAGCAGGCTTGGAAATTGAATCTGTTCTTAAATACTAATACTACTAGTTTGTGTGTGTGTGTGTGTTAAATTCCTTTTAAGTTGTAGTTTACATTAGTTAGTACTAAAGGAGCGTCTATGCAGTAGGTCCTACTGCAGCAGGCTTGGAAATTGAATCTGTTCTTAAATACTAATACTACTAGTAGGCTAATTCCATTCTAAACAATGTTCATCCATGCACAGCCATAAAAAGGGCCTTTATAAAATTCTTTACTAATATTGCCTCCTTAAAAGTGATTTGGAACTTAAGCTTGATGAAGAGCCCGCCCATTTTATAGTGCTGGCTACAAAAACACAGGGAACAGCTCCGTAGGCTAATTCCATTCTAAACAACGTTCATCCATGCAAAGCCATAAAAAGGGCCTTTATAAAATTCTTTACTAATATTGCCTCCTTAAAAGTGATTTGGAACTTAAGCTTGATGAAGAGTCCATTTTATAGTGCTGGCTACAAAAACACAGGGAACAGCCCCTTGTAGAGAGAGTGAACGACATTGTTTTATATGGGAGAAGAAGATAACTAGAGAAGACTTCATTCTTGTCATTTATTTACAAACATTCTACTAGAAACTAAACATAAATAAAAATGTTAAACTCCTTTATTTTAGGAGAAATGTGTAGTTCAACCCATATGGATAGAGTAATGACAATCTTTTTCTCAATCTAAACACACAGGAATACTTAGTAACTCCATATTCCTGTGAAAAAGACCCATCCGACTTTTTCTCGTTAGTCCATCCTGTTTGGTTGTCGCTTACTAGTATCCTAATACTTCTTGGATTACGAATATGCACCTATACTAGGTTGCAGCAGAGAGTGCCTACAGCCTTTTTCACCTATCAGCAACCAGATATCGTCCTTGGAGGCTTCTCTGACTGGGTTCCTGGTCATTCTCTTGAACAAATTCAGTATACACTGGGGAAGGTGCTTCCCCGTAGTGAACTGCTATAGGTGTTTTCTCACCTAGTGCCGAGATACCATTCTTATGTGATACTTGATTTTGGAACTGCTAAGTGCTAAGTTTAGTGTCTGTGTCTTCGGAAATAAGGTTATTATCTTTATGCATCAACTAGGAGGAATTGTACAGCTTACTTGAAGGAGCTGCTAGAACTAGGGTAGGCTTCATTGAAATTGGATTGAAGCTGTAAAAAAGTATGTAACATTTGCTGATGTTAGAGAGAAAATGGCCCTTAACAGAGCAGAATGGAAGAAAATGATTCATGTTGCCGACTCCTAAAGTTTTGATAAGTGCTTTGCTGTTGTTGTATGGATTATTATGATAGACTTATGTGGTTATTGTGGTTCCATTCTGAACTGAAACAATCTTATCACGTACCACCAAGTCTTACTGTCTTTAGGAAGAGTTATTACCTAACGTTTTGATAAATGCATTTTTCCATCTTGGTGTGGCATTGTAATTGCCTACCATGCTCTAGTCTTTCATGTCCTCTCATTTTTCTAAATTTTAATATTTGTTGTCATTCTCTGTTAGCTTCATATGCGCCTAATTGCAAAGTTTTCTTATATGGAGAACATTCTCGTCCAATTATTATACATATTATCCCATAAAAGTCTTTGCTATTAAATAATATTGTTCGGAAGTATCAGAAGATCCAATTATTTTAGACATTTTGTGAAAATCATTACTTGAACATGTCGCACTGGTACTTGGCTTGAAGCTAAGTGGGTTTTGACACACATTCCAGATATCAAGGTATGGTAAAGGGTTATAGTGGTGTTTTCCGGTTGGGAGAGGCTACATCAACTTGGGATGCTGATTCTCCGGTACGTCTTTCTGGCTTTAATTGCTTTACACTACTTGCTTAACTAAATGCTTTCACTTTTTCAGCCTTTCAGCAACTGAGATTTTTAGACTTCAAAATATAATCACTTCAGATTTCCCTTTAAAACTTTTCCTAGTCACTTACAAACCCATGCAATTACCATAGTAACATTAGTGAGGACATCTATTTTCTACAACAACAACATACCCCCAATGTTGGGGTCTGCTATTGAAATTCTATTTTCTATCTACTAATATTTTATGTAGTGCAAGTTACCTTGAGATGTAGTGAGAAGTTACTGTCTTTAATATCTTTATTGTATTCAAATGGTATTCTATTTTCAGTAGGTATTCTGAAATATACATGGATAAAGAACTGGTCTTTATTGGTATTATAGTCACCAGCAACTATTTTTGGTTTCAATTGGCATTTATATTCTGTATGATGTAGTAACTGCCCCGAGATCATTTTGATGAAAAACAAGGATCGACTTTGAGTTTTTACCTCTTCTAGCATACATCCCTTCTCTCATCGTCATCAATGTTCTTTGCATCCTTCATTGCTCTGAGCATATATAGAATGGCTAATCGAAGGATGTTCCCTTGCCCAAGGGTATCGTCTCGAGATCCTAATAGCTTATCCATATGAAGAATATGGAAGAGATGAAATCAACTTCACTATGATTTGGAGAGGATGAGAACTATATTGCTTCATATTAGACGGAGACCTGCATCCTTTGGTGGCTGGTCATCATTAAATGGCTGTTTATAAATAATGTGGTGATGATACACAGTGAAGCATTGTTTTTTTGTGAAAAATCACAACTTTGTGGCGTTTACTTGTTCATATATCTTCTAGACTTGCTACTTGTATCATTATATCATTCTACGATACTTTTATTTCCTTCTGTTGTTTTTAGGCCAACACAGCATCTGTGCTTCTCATGTCAACAGAATAATAGTTATTGTTTGTGACCAGGTCATCCAAAGAGAGCCGTGGGAACACATAAAAGATGATGATATTAAGAAAGCAGCTGCATCATTTGTTGGTGAGATATGGCAAGTTCCTCCCATGTTTTCAGCCATAAAAGTAAGTGATTTTGCTAACCTGAAATAGAGTACATATTGTTTTTCATCTTTTTTATTTTTGAAGATTTGTAAAACTGTAAATTTCATTTAGCTGCTTTGTATTATGACCACCTCTAAACTTCCTCTTTAGTATATTAGCTTATCCAATAATGCTTTCTTGCTCACAAGTTCAGTGCTAAGGAAGTATGTCAAATTGAACATAATTTCTGTTGCATGTTGGAGTTGTCTTAAATTGCCTGCATTCCCATCAGATTTACAAAAGATCAAGAGTAATTTAATTGAGCAGATCAATGGGAGTTCTATATCAGCACCTAGGAGCTGATCATAATGCCTGAATGCCATATGACAATATATATTTTCCAAAACATAAATTCAACAGTTATTTAGGGATCAGGTTTAACTCCTAATGATGTAATAGTGTTGTCAGATTTGACATGGACACAATGTGCTTGCTTATAACAGACTTTCACCCATTGACATCTCTTATAATATCCAAAGGTTTCTAAGCTGATTATTGATAGCTATTATAAACAAAATTTTCACTTGAATGACTATATGTCTATATTTTAGCTGCTAATTCCAATTCCTCTTAATGGATGACTCGCTATATGCACCTAGTCTCATCTCTTCTGTTTATAACTCATCTGCGTTCTGTTGTTTGTTAGGCAAGTTAATTTTGATTTTTCATTTTCTGTACAGCTTTGCTTTTGTATACAATTTACTTCTCACATGGTTGCATTGTCCATCTGTAGGTAGGTGGTGAAAAGATGTATGAGAAAGCAAGGAGAGGAGAAACAGTTGAGCTTTCACCAAGACGTATATCAGTCTTTCAGTTTGATATTGAGCGCAGCCTAGAAGACAGGTATATATTATTGCACTTTTCATGCTTGAATATATCCTTTGCTTTCATTGAGTTTGATTCCACTCTGCCATTTGAGTAGATGAGATGATTGGTTTCTTGTGGAGAGAAGCAGACATGGGGCAAGCAGAAGGAATATCAGGAATTTGTGAAGAACACAGGCTGATAGTTCTATCAAATGTAATGCTGATTGCACAATGCATATAGTATTCAATGTCTGCACTCGCTAGGGAATAGGCGAGTAAAAGTTGAACACTAGTAGGTTAAGTATGCCAAAGAAGCAATAAGATATGTCCATTTCATGAGATCCGGCTCCTATGGGCTTATGTGAAGGACAAATCTCTCTCTCTCCTCTCACTCACACACTCTTTTCTCTATAAGTGTGTGCTCATGCACTCATCAGAGTTCATGGTGTTTGCGAACACGTGCGGAAGGGGAACAATGAGATACACCCATGTCTAGCTCCTGAGGGCTTATGCAACAGTACATTCTTGGAACTATGAATCAGTCATGAGAGAGATTATGTTCTTAAGAGGATATGCTAATCAAATTGCGCACTATCTGACATTAGATTTTGGGCCTATGTGTGTTCCATTAGATTGGTATTATAATAGCTTTAGGTCTTTCTTTCAGAGACACTAGCATAAACACACGCGCAATGCATGTTTATATATTAGATAATAGATGATATAAAATTAATTATACATGATTTTTTTTCCGGACAAAATGTTAACAAAATAAAGAGTGTAACATCTGCAGTGTTGTTAAAGGCACTGTCCAAGCGCGCACAGGTGCCCAAAAGACGAGAGACAATGTTTCGCCGCCTAACCCAAATGTAGGCGATGCATCTTCTCTAGGCGACGCCTAGGCGAGAAAGATGTCAAAGACGAGATTAGGCGAATAGGTAAGTAGGTGAGCCTAGGCGTACGCCTATGTGTGTTGGGTGTTTTTTGCAACCTTTTTGGACTATATTTGGATTTTTTTTTTAATAGTTTTATGGACTTGTTTCGTTTTATTGGTTTTTAAAGTTGCAGACTTAAGTTCCAAAGGCCCCAATAGATTCTTGTTTAACTTCTAACACTATAACTTGCTAACTAAATAGACATAAATCAAAAAAAAGAAAAAGAAAATCGAGGAGATTACGTATGATGGATATTTCATTTCCGATGATGCTATTGAGGATAATTTTCAGGATGACTTCTTAGACTTAGATGATGAAGATAAATGATGTATGATTGAGTAGGAAGAAGACGGATTAATTAAGTCATTTAGCAATGTATAACATTGACTCGTTGATTATTTATGTTTGTTTTTTCATTTGAACAATTTGTCTTCTATCATAATTATTTATGTATTGTTTTTAAACTTAATGTTGTGCTTTGTAGACTATTTTGTGATCTTGTTAAGTTACTTTGTTGTTTTATATTGGTAATTGAATATTGTTTTTGACTCTTTTCTTTAGTTTATTGTCTAAAAATTCAAGTTTGATGAGGTTTTAGAGATGACAGATTTGGATAATCTAACATGAACTACAGAAGTGACAAAATGTGTTATGATTTTTTTTTTTTGAGAAGCTACCTAAGTGGCACTTCTCTTATCCGGGTGAGGCTATACGCACCCTAGGTGATCCCAAGATGAGGCAAGGCACCTCGTCTAGGAGCACCTAGATCTTTCTAAACATTTGGTAAACGAAAATCGAAATAAACTCGGACCATTTTTTTTACTGCATGCTAATTCTTTGCTAATAAATTTTCTTCTTGGATAAGCAATATGTAATAAACTCAAATAGAATTAACGGAATGGGTTCATAGAGAACTTTTTTTCTTGATATCTCTTCGTCTTTGGTTTTTATAAATAGCCTACATTGTTATCCATTCTTCATATTTTAAAGAGTATTATATCTATATAAAGAGGGGTAATATTGTCCAAAAAGGTTGAGTCTGGCTTCGCAAACTTCTCCAGTTCTATAGTAGTATAGATTTACACAATTATGTCATGTTGTTAGTGCTCAAATCCTCTCGTTGCATTTGGCATGGATAGCTTACACACTTCTTGCTTGTAGAGTCGTACTTTGCATTTATACAGGGGGTTTTAGATACACGTCCCTTACATCTACCCCATTTCGAGTCTGACACAGGTCCACCAAATACTGTTATTTGCTTAGAAATTTCCTGAATCATGAAAAATGTTAGTTATAAGTCCAAGCCTCTCTCCGTCGGGTCAGATTTAGTCCGACCCATGGTGAAGCAAACACACATGTAGATGGAGAAATAGGCCCTCCTCCCTCCCCTGCTACAACCCCTCTTCCTCCACCCACTTCCCTGTCACTCCTCGTCACCTCCTCAGCCCTCTGGTTACGCCGTGGGATGAGGTGAAGCTGCGGAAGAGGAGAGGATGGATTTGGCAGCAACTCGTTGGCTCTGGAGTCAGATTTTATGTTGGTGGCAGCGGTTGAGGGATTGGGATGGGGTGGGGTCGGGGCAAGAAGGATCAGGGTTTGATTTGGAGGAAGCAAGACAGTCAGAATGTATCTTTTATATTTAAGTCGGTGCAATATTCCTCTCTTCCATTAGTTAACATAACTAGGGAGCTTATAACTTGCATTTTCTATGTTTTGAGGGCTTCTAAGCAGATTACAAGATTCAGGGGATCTATGTCAAAATGGGGTAAACTAAGGGACATGTTTTAGATTTTAAATTCCTATAGAATTACATATTTTCTGATAAAAATGTTATTAATAGCTGAATATTTTTGCTTATTTTTATGTAATTATGTTGCATCACTAATCTCTTACTGAATTATCTGCAGACAAAATTTGATATTCCGAGTTACTTGTTCAAAAGGAACATATATCCGATCGCTTTGTGCAGATTTAGGGAAGGCTCTTGGCAGGTATCTTGTTCTGTGCAGATCATTTATCGCGCATTGAGACCAATTACATTCAGTGTTATGTATGTTTCTTACAAACTTTCTGCAAGTAATTGAAGTGGCTCCTTGCGTCCTCTACACTTCAACTTTGCCTTGAACTGCTTATGCACCATCACTTTCTAAAAAGGAAAAATCTACTGAGTTAATCTCATTGAAGATTTTGTTGATTTAATTAAATGTTAGTATTGATAGAGAAGAGGAGAAACTGCTTCTAGTATAGCATTAGTTACAGATTGGACATGTATAGTTTCGGTTGGACTGTCTAATTTCTTGTTATATGTTTTCAGCTGTGCTCATATGACCGCACTACGGAGGGATTCTATTGGTAAGTTCATCAACTTCGGTTTTCAACCGCAACTACATATCTTTGGTCTATACTAGATTTCTTATGAATGGTTGACCTTATCTTTACTTGTGGCCAAAACAATCATTTAAAGTCACTTCGTGCTTTTTGAATGCTCATTGTTTCTGAACCTTTTTTTCCCTCTCTGTTGGATAATTGTCTCTCCAACTTCGGCCAAATCTTTTCAACTAAATGAATAATATTTTCAACAATGAGAAGCTCTGAATCATTATATATATATATATATATATATATATATATATATATATATATATATATATATATATATTTGCAAATGACCTCTAGCCTAGTGGTTAAGAGAGATGCATGCGGCCCGAGTGGTCAGGAGTTCGAATCCCAGTGGGAGAAATTCCCGAAACAATTTACCTGGTTCCAAAAAAATAATAATAATAAATAATATATATATATATATATATATATATATATATATATATATATATATATATATATATATATCTTAACCACTAGGCTAGAGGTCATTTGCAAATATATATATATATATATATATATATATATGGTTAAGATATATATATATATATATATATATATATATATATATATATATATATATATCTTAACCACTAGGCTAGAGGTCATTTGCAAATATATATATATATATATATATATATATGGTTAAGATATATATATATATATATATATATATATATATATATATATATATATATATATATTGGAAAAAAGGTGAATTTTATTCCAAATGAAAAGCCATAATCATACAACATACAACCAGAGTGGGACTCCCACTCATCGCTCAACAATTCTCTATAGCATTAACATCAAATTCGATGTTATGGAGAATGCCAATTGGGGGGGTGACCAGCCCCTCAAAGATCCGACGGTTTCGCTCCCGCCATACATGTCAAACCGAAGCAGCCAGACGAACTCTGGCTGTTCGAAACCAGTCCTGCCCCCT
Organism: Iris pallida; assembly: GCA_029216955.1. NCBI lineage: Eukaryota > Viridiplantae > Streptophyta > Magnoliopsida > Asparagales > Iridaceae > Iris > Iris pallida. The sequence continues at coordinate 14,055 of JANAVB010010937.1, forward strand.
ACCTCTGCTATCTCGGATCACCGTGATGATGTCCCCAATACATTTTCCGGAGGCGCACACTCCCAATACACGACTCTGCTCCGCCCAGATCTGCCATGCCAGAGTGCACTCGAAGAAGATATGCTTTATAGATTCAGGCTCCAAACCGCAAAGCACACACTTCGGATCCGGAACCGGCACTCCAAACGAACTCAGGCGATCTCTAGCCAAGAGGCGGCCCAGTAGCAGCTTGTAAACACACAATTGCATCTTCCTGGCCAGACTCTTGAACCAAACGAACTCGTACTCTGGACTCAGCAGGAAGGCTCGCCGGATGAGGTTGTAGCAGCTACGGAATTGGAACTCCCCATTCCCTGTAGAAGCTCCAGTCGGCTTCCAAATCCACCGATCCGCAGGCAAAGACGGATCAATGACAGTAGACAAAATGCTCCCACCCAGCTCCTCAGTGAACCGATAGGAGTCCGGCCTCCACTCCCCATTACGAATGATGCGACTGCACGTCAGACCACGCCTGTCCTCCTGATGAGTCGGGGCTCCTCTGATGTCTAACAGCGAACGCCGATCTATCCAAGGATCCCGCCAGAGGTCCGTCCCCGACTCGTCCTTCATGACCCTCCGAATGGCAGACTTGAGCACCCCCTGTGTCGCAAGACAGTCTTGAACGTGACCGAATGGTTGTTGTCAGTAGGACACGTCCAAAAATTGCCCTGCTTCACGTATCTGTTGTGCATCCAGTCCGTCCAGAGAGATCCCCCGCTAATGAATCTCCAGGCCAGCTTAAGCGCAGAAGCCTTTCTAACCTCCAGCAACGGTCTAAGCCCCACTCGTCCCTCCTTCCTGGGACGACAGAGCTGGTCCCAGGAGATCGCATGCAAACCTCCCCTCCATATGAAATCAGCACATAGCCGCTCCACCTGTCGGATAGTGGCCACAGGTAGTAGGATGGACTGCAGTCAAAAATGGGCCACAGCCGATATCACCGATCTGACCAGCTCAATGCGACCGCCAAATGACAGACATGCTGCTTGCCACCCTTCAACTCTCCTATGGACATACTCTACCAGGCTATGGCAGTCCTGATCCCGCGCATAGTTGACAGTGAGAGGCACTCCTAAGTAGCGCACCGGGAGATCACTCCTCGCGACACCCAACACATCAGCCTGCTCCTCCTTCCGGGTACACAAGGAGCTGAAGTAGACCCTACTCTTATCCCTGTTCATCTGGAGACCCGAAACGAACTTCAAATCTTCCATGATAGACGCAAGCGTCAGCAACCCCTCCGTCGAAGGCTGGATGAAAACTAGCAGATCATCCGCATATATAAGATGAGTAACTGGTGGATCCATCCTCCGAAACAGAGGAACCAACCGTCCACGGTGCACTGCCAGATCCATCAAGCAAGTAAAGTATTCCATAACAAGCGTGAACAGGTAAGGGAACAGTGGGTCCCCTTGCCGAAGCCCACGGTTGCTCTGGAAGTACCCATACGGAACACCCTGGATGAGAACAGAAAAAGTAGGGAATGTAATGCACTCCCGAATCAACGTGATCTAGTGCTCCGCGAATCCCATGGCGGACATCAGATGACAGAGGAAGTCTCGATTGACCATGTCATACGTCTTCCGCAAATCCAGTTTAACACAAGCCTTCTCCCCTCCGGGTTTGCTAAATCCCCTCACCATCTCATGAGCCAGGAGGTTGTGCTCAGCGATCGACCTCCCCTTGATGAATGCAGCCTGATTCGGAGATACCAAGTCCTGCATGATCCCCTCCATCCGCCGGCACATAAGGTGCGTAATTATCTTATAAAGATAATTACAACACGCAATAGGACGAAAATCCGCCAGTGCGGTCGCTCCCTCCTTCTTTGGCACCAAGGTCAGGAAAGTGTGATTCAGTTCCTTCAAGAGCTTCCCTTTGGTGAAGAATTCCTGAACCACCTCCACTACCTGATGCTTTAGAATGTCCCAATGGCGTTTGAAGAAACCACTGCTAAAGCCATCCGGACCAGGAGCCTTGTTGGGGTCCGCCCCCTTGACAATAGACTCCATCTCCTCCAAAGTAACAGGTGCTAGCAGAAGGCTATTCCCAAATGGAGTCACCAATCTCTTCGTCACAACCTCGGGGAACACGGAAAGGTAGTCAGTCTGGAAATGTAACTCAGAGTAGTACCTGACAGCCTCGCCCTGGATCTCAGCCGGCGTCCCCACCAGAGTGCCATCTGCAACAAGTAGCTGTGAGATGTGATTCCTATTTTGCCTTGCCCGGATAACATCATAGAAGAACTTGGAGCACCGGTCGCCATCCTTCAGCCAGGAGCATTTGGCTCGCTGGGCCGAGCTAATCTCCTTCTGCAGCCTCAGGATGTTGACTTCTCCGATCAGTTCCTTCTCTCTGGCCGCCAGGTCCCCATTCAGCATGTCAGCCTGTATATCCTGCTGTAATGTCCGTAACTCCACCTCCTTGTCTTCTAAGGTGGTCTTGGGCAGCCCCTTCACCCAACTCCTAAGGGCTCTCTTCGTGGTCTTGAGACGACGAACCAAACGGAATTGAGCCGTCCCCTCCTGACCACTAGTGAGCCCCTCAGCGACAGCCTCTATGTAGCCCTCCGAGAGATACCAACAGTTGTTGTACCTGAACGGACGGGACTTCCCAAGAGACCGAGCAGAAAAGCCAACCCTGATGGGGGAATGATCGCTCGTCCCAGCAGCTAGACCCTCAGCTGGAGTGGTGGGGAAGTGACGGAACCACTCCCCATTACCCAGGAATCGATCAAGCTGACAAGCAACCCTATTAAGAGTTGCTTTGTTGTGCCAAGTCCAGATGCAGCCTAAACGGGACAATCTCCGAAGCCCCGCAAGCAGGAGGCATCTCTGGAAATCATATAGGATAGAATCTGGGACCGGACGGCCACCCAGCTTTTCCCATTGGTGCAGAAGGGCATTGAAGTCCCCGATCAAGAGAAGAGGAAGGCACGGCGAGTCAGCAACAGATGAAATACGGGAGATGTCGCTCCATAGGGCCTCCCGTCGCCTTCTGTCATTGTGGCCGTAGACAGCCCCCAACAAGAACCGGAAGCCACCCTTGTTCACGAAGGAGATCACAATCAGCTGCTCCGTCAGCAGGAGCAAGTCACCATCCCAACTCTTCAGGTTCCAGCGAACCCAAATCCTAGCCATGTCACAAAGAGCCAGGTTGTGCAATTGGGCCCAATGAGAAGGGGTCCGTCTAGTAAGAGTCTTCTCCCCTTTGATCTTGAACTCTAAGATAACAGAAATGTCACATCTCTCTCTGTGGATCACCCCACAAATCTCTCTCCACCTCCCTAGCGAACACGCCCCCCTCACATTCCAGGCGATAATGGCCATTAATTAATGAGAGGTGGGCCCCCCCCTGAGAAACTCCCGGAACGACACCTGGGGAAGGTGCCGCATCCGTCGTCGCTAAAGGATCCTCATCCATTCCAGTCGGAACCGTCTGTTGGAGAACGACCTGAGATAACACCAACGTCCAGGCCGGATTGTCAACACACACCGCCTCCTCTCTGTCTATGGTACGTCCCTCCATCATGGAGGGGCCATCACGCAGCAGGCCGACCGCACGTCTCTTCCTACAGTAAACCTGCCCTCCAGACGAGCCGTCCTCCCCTCATGCCTCAGTCTCCGTCGCAACCATGCTTCTGGTAACTATACTACTCGGCCCCTGGCCAGTGGATACCACCCCACCCGTTGGAGCAAGTTAGGTAGATACAACGAGGCTCAAACCGACATCACTCCCCTGATTATTAACCTCCCCCTCCTCGACCACCACTCCGCTATCATCTCTGAAATCCATATCACATGGGGTTTCGGGGACCTCACGAGGAGGAATACAAGGCTCCACCGGAGGGCCAGCCTCTAAGCAAGCACTGACTAGATGCCCGAAACAGGAACATCGTGAACAGGTAGGCGGAACCCATTCATACTCCACCTTCTGGGTAAGCACCTCCCAGAAGGGAGCTCATACTCCACCATCTTCGGGAGCTGCCCCCCTGCCCGAAGCTCCACAAAAATCCTCGCGTACATCAACCGCGTCCGAAAGGTAGTAGCTTCATCTGCCTTGATCGGAGTGTCCACCAGACTTGCAAGTCCCATCAACAGGGGAATGCTCCAAAACCCAACCGGGAACTCGGGGAATCGGATCCATACTGGGATGGTATTCAGAACTTCCCTCTCGCAACGCAGCTCTGGAGTCCACTCCTTGAGAATGATCAGTCGGCCGTCGAACGTCCAGGGGCCGCCTTGGAGGATCCTAGCGACATCCTCCGTCAGCCCGAACTTCACATAATAGAAGCCGTTCTCACGAGCATAAAACTCCATACTCCCCTTAGGCTTCCAGACTCGCGCTGCATAGCCCCGGATCTGTCCGTAAAAAAGCTTGTTGCCCAAGACATACATGACGAGGGTATTCTCCCAGTAAGATGTCACCTGCTGGATCTCCTCCGCAGGAAACACAGCCCGGAAACCCCTCCCTACCTTGAGCGGCGGGACGTACTCCATCGATGTGGGGGATTTCGGCCCTACCGGTTTGCAGATCTCGGTCCAGGACCGTCCAGCAGGTCGTGGGGACGTCCCAATAGGCCTTGGGACAATCACCGGGCGGGGAGTCCCAGATCCCTGATCATCCAGATCCACTACCTTACTCTTCCCCTTAGCCGCCGCGGTCGCCTTAGGCCGCCAACCCATCGATCGCCCAGCAGACACCCCCGGACCCCGGCTAGGCCGAGACCATGTCCCGTTTTGACGATTTACGGGATGGCGATCCCGAACCTGACCCTGTCCGCCAGCCGTCTTTTCCCCGGTCTTCACCACACGACGGCGCGTAACCGTCGTCCATCCACCTCCCTCTGTTTGACTCCCCAGAGATCCGGACCCCGCTCCGAATTCAAAGTTCGGATCCAAGGGAGTCCCGGTGTGGGGAACACCCAACCCCGTCCCCGTAGATCCCGACCCCTCCCCCGGCCGCCTGGGAGGGACGTCACCACCACGGGGGGTTCCCCCCGACCCCCCTCCTGTGCTCCCCCTTGGGGGGAGCCGCCACGCGCGCGCGCATGGGGGGGGGGGGGGGGGTCCGCCCGACCCCCCGTAACTGGCTCCCGCCCCCCCCCAGCGCCGGGAGGGGGGCCGCCCTTCGATGCCGATGCCCGCCCGCCGCCGGCCAAGGGGTCCGGCGGCCGTGGGGGCAACCCACGAGGAAACCCTAGATCGGAACCGCGATCGCCCGCTCCAGACATTCACTTATATATATATATATATATATATATATATATATATATATATATATATATAAAGAGTATCTTTTCATTGATATGTTACTTACTCATCCACTCACAGTTACAAGGATGTGCAGAATTTTATTCCATGATTGAAGTTTCTGCTAAACCTTCACTATAGCAATTGGTTGAGCTCTGCAGGATGATATATCATCTTTTGATCACAAAGTTGATCTCACCTTTTAATACTAGAAGGGAATCACACACGATGGAAGTTGGTTTTTTGTAGTGAAATGAAGTCCTGGTATAATCTATGAAGCATGGGCACTTCAAAGGGGATCCATATAAAGACTTCAAAATATTTAATCCGGTGCTCGTTGTGGCTATACATCTAAAATACTTTGGAATATTGACAGTTTTTTGGTGTGTGTGTGTGTGGTGTGTGTGTGTGTGTGTGTGTGTGTGTGTGTGGGTGTGTTGGGGGGGGGAGGGGGGTGTTAATCGTGAGATTATTGATAGTTCTGGGTTAAGTGTCGGAAAAAACTTATTCAAATTTCTAATTTTTGTAATGCTAATTTCTGTATTCAAAATGATTATAGTTGTATCCAATACTCATCAAGCAAACAGTTGCACATCCTAGGAACCACGAAATATCTAAAAATGTCCAGTGTTTCATATCCGCAAATACGGACATTCAAAAGTGCATGGATGGTGTTAATCGTGAGATTATTGATAGTTCTGGGTTAAGTGTCGGAAAAAACTTATTCAAATTTCTAATTTTTGTAATGCTAATTTCTGTATTCAAAATGATTATAGTTGTATCCAATACTCATCAAGCAAACAGTTGCACATCCTAGGAACCACGAAATATCTAAAAATGTCCAGTGTTTCATATCCGCAAATACGGACATTCAAAAGTGCATGGATGGTTGGCATAGTCGGAATATAAATACCAACACTGCACTAGATCATCTGGGAAGCTAACTTGAAATCCACATTATACAATGGGACAAACCACAATATCAAAGCAAAAGCAAGTAAAAAAAGGTACCTGCCTGCTGATAGGGCAAGCAAAATAGTAAGAGGCTAGTGCCAGGCAGCCCAGGCCAAACTGTTGCCACCCATGAAGACACAACAATCAACAACAGATGGCGGAGAACAGAACAAAGCCTCCACCTGAGTCTAACAGCAGTAAGGTAACTCTAGGTAGTTCCGAAAAGCCAAAAATCGGTGTTGGGTCCACATTGGGCCGTGTTGATACATAGCAGACATGGCATAGAAACTCCAAAATACACTAGGACATTCCAAAACCAGTGTCGTGTTAATACTGTCGTGTCTGTACCTTACTTTGCCTGTTGTATACGTGTCCGTGTAACGTAGGGAACTTTGTTCCTCTCTCCTATTCTCCAGAAAGAGAACTTTGCTTCCTAGCGTGTTTCTTTATCCCTCATAGAGAACAAAACTAAACTGATTTATGCACCATGTATGTTAGCACCATGTTAAATGTATGTGGCTCGCATTAGCCTTTGGTTAGCAATGTCGAATATGTTGCATGAATTAGGATACGGACATGATACCTATTTGGGAAATTTTTTTTAACCAAAAGAATTATGGTATGGGGATGGCTTGAATTCTGAATATTATACACACACAGACGCGCTCAAAGAACAAGTGACATACACACGAGTAAGAGCACAATCATTAGATCCAATTTCCAACATCTTCATTTGAATAAATCCAACATGACAGAATACATAGATAAACATAGATCCAAAATAACAAAGACATACTATGACATAAAATATGAAATGTAGCGAAGGACATATTTTCCAAAGTAAACAATGCTTCAACTTTCAAAATGAATTCAAAAACCGATATCGATATGCATATTCGCCTCTGTAGCTTCAACCCCATCTTTATCATAATAAACTCGTCTCCAAGTTGGGATCATCAAGCGAGCTATTTGTGAACTCTAGCACTCCCTCACCATCAGACTTATTGAAATTGTCACCTCCAACATCCCACATCTTTGTCTCCCCTTTATAACTAGGATCCCTTCAAGTTTGGGTGTCATCTTGTTCCTCTTAGCAAAGTTGCAAAAGGAGTATGTACTCCAATTCCTTTTGGAGCAAGATGAAGAGCATGGTTGACCAAGGAGCTTTCACGCCAATGCTTGAAGATGAGGGGTGCATGCCCCAAAGTATTGGATGGTTTTGTCCAATAATGTTCCAATGGATTGTTCAAATTCAAGCAATGTCTTTCTTTTTCCTTCCAAATTGTAATGGCCAGTCATCCTTCTTGCCGCTTCAAATCCTTTGAATTTGCTTGTGATCTTAATTGATAAACATATTATTGGAAAAACGTTCTTATTGATAAACAATTACTTCTTTTGAGGTCACACTTGCAATCATTAATTAATGTTGAATCGAATGCGAGACTTCTACTTGTTGTTGCAAACTTATCGTAGAGCTGTTTGGTTCAGCGTAGTTACAAATGTACCAATGAGACAAACTTCCTCCCAGCTTTTACTGTAAAATTAGTTGCAAATTACCACTGTGTCAAATACTGCAAATTCAATTGGTTTTCCAATTGATTGTTTGGATAACTATAATTGTAACGTGGTAGATGTGATTTTGATTTGTAATAAAGCATAAAGAAGATTGGGAATGTGGTTTTGGTATTTAGACATGCCATGTATGCAACTATTTGTTTGTTGTTCTGGGCATTTATTGCAACGAGTGACATGGCACCTCCGACTAAATTATCTTCTTTCTTTTTGATACTGACAAAATTCTCTTAAATGATGCATTTGTAAATTTGATCAATTTGGGTGTATTTGCCAATGCTGCATTTGGGGCCTCTTTGCATCGATGGTTTTTGCAAATGCTGTAGTTAAATATAGCATGCAGTAACAAGTTTCACATTGTAGTATCTGCAAATGCTACATAAATTTTTCAGCAAACTAAACAGCTCTTAACAATACAAGGACAAGGATTTGAAAAGTTGTAGCTGTTTTTCTTAATGGAATCAAAATCCCATTTGTTAAACAAGTAAAGGAGAAGATGAACCTATAGCAGTTATGCAGGGCACAATATCCAATTCAAAATGGTTGAATTCATATTTTACTGTTTAATTGATCATTTCTTTAATGTCAATTATTATCTATATGCTCATAGTTATGTTCCAATAATGTCAATTTTACTTGTCTTTCTATGCTTATGTTTCTTTTGAGTTATATTCTTTTTTTTTACTAAGTTTATTTTGAGCTAACTAATGCATTGAATCTTGAGATGCACTCCCTCTTCTCTTTAGAGAGCAGTAAATTTGTCAGCGATATGTGTTTAAAACTTTTGTCCTGAATCAGTTAGTTGTTTTGTATGTTAAACATACGTGAGACTTATAGTATGTTATAATGCACTCATTGCACTGTTAACTTAAAGCAGCAACAATATACACCATTACCAATTTTAGAAACAGCACCCGACTCATAAATGTGTCGTAATCCTTGTTACAGGAGAGTATTCAGTAGATGATGCATGGAGTTTTCAAGAACTACAGGAGCAGGTCACGAAGGGATACTTGTGATTGTTGTAGGAATTAGTGAAAGCTTCCTCCGGTAAGGTGTCACACCTCTTCTATTCTTTCAAACTAACCTTCATAAAAAAGAAGTCGGCTTTGATTAGTACAATATGTAAAACAATGATTTCCTCTAGGTCTGTTTTATGAGTTAATTTGGAGCTCTTTCTTACTTCATCTAGACCCTCTTGTGGTCTCGGGAAACTTGAAGGGTACTCCATTCCATGAGCCTAAGCTGCATGCTTGAAAGGTAGCTTTACCTACCTTCTAACTGGCCTTCTGGGTTCAATAGTAAGGTCTGTTGGGTCAATTACAAAGGTCAAGCCCATCATCATCATTTCGATAGTTCCTTGAACTAAGCTGTAGTGTGCAGATCCATTGCCTTAAAAGTAGCACTAGGAGCAGGCTGTTGCTTGCAATATTCTTTTACCTTCTTTAGTTCGCCCGGCTTTAACTTACCTAGACATACTCTCCTAATATTTATGTGTAGCCTTGCTAATTCTGACTTTTTGAAACGAGTCTTACTTGTAGTTATTAGGTAATGCATATAGGATTGAGACCAACTTCATCACTAAATTTTGTTAAATTATATGAACATTAAGTATGATCACAGGCACATTCTCCTCTTGCTAATTAAGCCTTACTCTGTTGGTTTGCTTGATCACCTCCATCATCTTACATGCCATGAAGAAATGGTCCTTGCTTGGAGAAAAGATTCCCATGCCATGGACAGTTCCTTCTTTAGGATTTTTAAGTGGCCTTCTCTCAATATGAAGAGAGAGAGAGAGAGAGTCTAGTAGCACTGTCATTTGGCTAACAATCCCTAACCCCTCTCTCATCTTCTTTGTTCCATCATCTGTTAAGAGACTAGTTATCCCCATTGGCGGCTTTCTCCCGAACCCAGAATTTGTTTGGAAGTTGATTTCGCCCAACCTCTTCTGGAGAAGATTTGAGTCTCCTTTGGTAACAAAGGTTCATGGCAAAAAATTGTTTATGAACCTAAATGTTCTG
>JANAVB010010938.1:0-24773 GCA_029216955.1 Iris pallida
TATATATATATATATATATATATAATATATATATATATAGATATATATATATAATATTAATATAATATATATATATATATTATATATATATATATATAATATATATATCTATATATATTATATATATATATATATTTATATATATATAAAAACACACATGCAAGTGCATTGTGTATTTATAAACACATACACAGATATATATATATATATATATATATATATATATATATATATATATATATTATATATATATATATAATATATATATATATATATATATATATATATATATAGATATATATATATATCTATATATAATATATATATATAAATATATATCTATAATATATGTGCATATATATATATATATATATATATATATATATATATATATATATAGATATATATATATATATTATATATTATATATAACACACAATGCAATGATACATATGACATAATTATAATACAAAAGGCTCATTGACACATGGATATCTTCACCATCCCCACACCCCTTCGTCAATGTGACAATAGCCATTGACATGGTATTGAGCTCATTAATTTAGAGACATATTACATGTAAGGATTTGTCCATTTTGCCAAGCGTATCGTCTCGTGTCATGACATAACCTTCAATACCGTAATTAGGATACATGGACCAAAATCTACACCAAAATAAGACACAAAACCACTTTGAGAACTTGTATCAAACACTTGGTGATCACAATCCCGTAGCTACCCAAATATTACCATTTTAAATCATAGTTCTACTAGGAATGAGACATCTAACACCTATTTCACCACTTAGAAGGTTGGATCTAGCCATTAGAGGGGCCTTCTACATGTTTACTCAAAATTTAGCCATGTAAATAAGAGAAAAGAGAGATATACCTGTAGAGACTAGGGTCCCTTCAATGACCTACGAATTTGGAGAAGGAGGAAGAAGAAGTAGCTCCCAAATCCTTGCTAGAGCCTCCACCAAGCCTCCTTGAGCTCCCCAACTCCTTAGCACACCATGGAGAGGAATAGAGAAGAAATTTTGGAAGAGTATGGAATGAAGAAAAAGTGAATATGCTTTTCTATATGTTCGACCAAGTAGGGTTCCATTAGGGCTTAATATGGTTTGGTTAGGCCCTAATCTTGTTCATGACAATTAGTTAGTTGAAGACTTTTAGGACAATAAGTGGTTTGGCCCTAATTTAATGCTTGCACCTAAATGAGCCATAACTAGGGTTAAACTAAATAGGAAATTCCTAATTTATGAACTTAAATTAATTATCATTCTAATGGCACACTAATAGCAAAATTTTAATTTGATAAAAAAATAACCCTATCCGAAAATGTGGCAGTTACCTCTTATCCCCTAAAAAAATTTCGTCCTCGAAATTTAAGAATAGTACAATCATAAAAGCAAGAACAAAATTTACCTTGTGGCTCAAAAAGATAAGGATATCGCTCGCGTATCTCGTCCTCTCTCCCAAGTAGAATCGCCGAGAGAGTGATGCCTCCATGTGACGCGAACCAAAGAAATCGTTTGGTTACGCAGTATCTCCTCCCTACGATCCATAATCTCCACGGGCTGCTCTGGATAACTTAGACTCGGCCCAACTTTGATCTCCGAGTGGTCCAATATATGGATGGGATCTACCACATATCGTCTCGGCTGTGACACGTGGAACATGTTGTGCACTCCCTCCAAGGCAGCCGGTAAGTCCAGTCGATAAGTTACAGCATCGACCCTCTCGAGGATGCTGAAGGGTCCGATGAATCTCGAGCTGAGCTTCTCACCTAGGTCAAAATAGATGGTGCCATGTGTCCGTGAAATCCTCAAGAACACTAAATCTCCAACCTAGCACAAACATGATTCGAACAAGCAGTAAGACAAAATTTCTAACCTAAACATTATACACAAACAAAATACCTATTACCTCAAACTCCAACGGCCTGCGATGTCTATCGGCCTAGTGTCTCTGCTTGTCCTGAGCCTGCCTGTCCCGAGCCATGCAAAACCTCTCCCTGATCTGCTTCACCTTCTCCGTAGCATCCATGATCATCGCCGACCCTAATAAGGCTCTCTCACCCACGTCATCCCAAGATAATGGGGTGCGACACCTCCGCCCATACAACACCTCGAAAGGAGACATTTCGATACTGTCCTGATAGCTGTTGTTATATGAGAACTCTACCAGGTGAAGATGGTCCTCCCATGAGCCGTCAAAATCCAATGCACAAATCGAAGCATATCCTCTAGCATCTGAATAATCCTTTCTGGCTGTCCATCCATCTGAGGATGATAGGCGGTACTGAACTTGAACTGAGTGCCCAAGCTAGCCTGCAGACCCTTTCAGAATTAGAAATTGAATTTGATGTCCCAATCAAAAACTATGCTCACTGGAACGTGCAATCGGACAATCTGATGTACATACAACTCTGCGAGCTTCTCAGTAGATAAACCCACCTTGAATGGAATAAAGTTGGCCGATTTGGTCAACCTGTCTACGATGACCTAAATCGTATCCTTCCCTCCGGGAGTATGCGGAAGACCAGAAATGAAATTCATGGTGATATGCTCCCACTTCTACTCTGGAATAGGCAAAGGCTGAAGTAACCCACTGGGTCTCTGCCTTTCGGTCTTGACCTGTTAGCACACTAAGCATCTGGAACAGAATGGTGCCACCTCGCTCTTCATTCCATACCACCATACTTGATCCCTCAGATCCTATACATCTTGGTAGCCATAGGATGTATAGAATACTAGGAGCGATGTGCCTCCTACATAACCTTCTCTCACAGATCTCCGCTTGATATACAAATCCTAGACCCGTGCCTCAAAGAACCATCTTTGGTAATAGAAAAGTCCTCAAGCAACCCGGAATGGACCTGAGCCCTGATACTCCTCAGGCCCACATCTTGGTACTGAGCCTCCCTGACCCGATCCATCAAATTGGACTGAATCTATAGACCCATCATCTATATCTCTAGTCCCGAAATCACGATCTCGATGCCCATGTTCTCTATGTCCTCCAATAGGTGCCGATCCAATGTCAGATACATAGCCACTGGATAATGGCTCAATGCATCTGCAACCATATTGGCCTTTCTCGGATGGTACTGCAAGGCAATGTCGAAATCCTTCATCAACTCTAACCATCTGAGTTGTTTCATATTCAACTCCTTCTGGATGAAAACATACTTCAAACTCTTGTGATCACTAAATATTTCCACCCTCTTCCTGTAAAGATAATGCTTCCACAGCTTCAAAGAAAAAATTACTGTCGCCAACTCCAGATCATGAGTGGGATAGTTTTTCTCATGTGGTCGTAACTGCCTGGAAGCATACGCCACAACCTTCTTGTTTTGCTCTAACACACATCCTAGCCCTTTCTCTGAAGCATCGTTGTATATGAAAAATCCACCAGTACCAGATGGCAGCGTCAAAACTGGAGCCGTGGTTAGCCTTTTCTTCAATTCATCGAAGGCAACATGGCACTCCTTAGAACAGACAAACTCTACGTCCTTTCTGGTCAGTCTCGTTATCAGTTCTGCGATCCGAGAGAAGTCCTTTACGAACTTCATGTAATAGTCGGCCAACCCAAGGAAACTCCTGTTCTCTGCAACTGAGCTCGGAGTAGACCAAGACTCTACTATAGTTATCTTCTTTGGATCCACGGATATATAGGACCGATATGTTAAGAAATATTTACTCTAGAGGGGGTAAATAGAGTGTGCAACAAAATATTACTAATTAAAAATAAAAACACTACTATATCACTATAGTGTCGCAGTGGCTATGTCACAGTTATATAAAAAACAGTAAATAAGAGGGATATAGAGCAAACAAAAACACAATGATATATCCCGGTCTCCCTCTTATGAGGACTATTCCAGGCCGGAGGACTCTTACTCTGAGATAAATCTACTATTGGAAAGACAAGCTTTAAATGAGCGCTTACAGCTCTTTACAACACCGAGCTTAGATCCAAAATGCTTGACCGACTTCAATTATAAAGTGTGAACTTCTTAATCAAGCCTCTGATTACAACTCTCTGAAACTTCTAGACCGTAACACACTGGCAAATAGATTAGAGGTTGTAAAAACAGTTTGAGATTTGAAAATAAAAGCTTTGAATAGCTAAGAAGGTTAAGAGAATGGAAGACAGAAAGTGAATGAGTGATTTAGAATGAAAAACTCTTCTCTATTTATAAGATTGCTGAAAACCGAGTTCTGGCTGAATTCAGATGCCAAATGTTCAAAAATTTGACCGTTGCAACCGAGTCTACAAGAAGAATAGGTTTATAGGTTTCACCACTTTAGGTACCCGAATTCGGGCTGAACTATGTCAGAACTCTGGTAGTCTGAATTAGGTCAGAATCCAGGTTCTAAAACTGGTTCTTTGCTTTTTGAGATGTTTTTCAAATACGGGTTTATAGGTTTGAAATCAAGTCGATTTGTCAAAACTGGGTAGCTTGAAAAACATTATTGGTTTAAATCCATTTTCTTGTATACGCGGTTTAAATTTTTCCTAGACTCAATAAAATTGTGAAAATACATTTGAGAATAAAAAAATAAAGACAGACGCGACGACTGAGCAAATCTCGAACGGTAGCAGTATTGGTTGTCATAGTCCACAGTGAGTAGCCCTTACATCGAGTCCAAGTTTAGACGATTATCAAAATCGGTTCGACCATGACCAATGGGCCAACAATCTCCTTTATTTTGATAATTGACAAACCATGACCGATATAACACCTTGATCAAAAGAAAATCGTTCAAAGTTGCAGTTGTACCCTCTCTTCGTGACAAGTGTTGTATTTTTCTTTTCCGTTGTCATTTACCAAAATGCTTCCCCGAATTTATTCGTACAAAAAGACAAACGTGAGAAAAGAGATAATAACAAGAAAGCAAATATTTTACAGAGCAAATATTTTACAGAGCAGTTTATATATAAGAAACTGTAACGAAGCAAAACTACTAAGTATGAGATATGTGAATATTGCCAAAAGAGAGAAATAAGCAACTACTAGCTTTCATAAAGAAGATATTCACTTAGTACAGATAAAGAAAGAGTTTTAATCCATACAAGCAACTAGTAAATAAAACTGCATAAACTGATACTACATGTTCTTAGAATGTAAGACGTTTCTAAGACATGATGACGATACAGAGAAATCTACTAAACATAATATCTAGGCTAAAGATAATAACAACTAGATATCGTTAATCCTCGCCTATGTCCTAATCAACAACGTCATCATCACCACCAGAAGTATGAGCAGGCTCACTAGAAGATTTAAACCAGTCAAATATGCCAGCAGGATTGAAGTACTGGTGTACTTTTTGATCCTTGATACAGTAGCCAAGAAAGGTAGGATCTCTGGAAAAGAAGCCACGGCCGCCAGGCTGATGGGACTGAGCAAAGCGAAGATCAGCTTGTGTGTTAGAGGTCGTCTGAGTGTGAATGACATCTTGGTATTCATAATATCTCAACCGTTTAGTCCAGTGAGTCTCTAAAGCACTAACTCGATCAAGAGTAGCCTGATACAGAGCCTGGGTCAGCTGCATGTGATCTCTCATCATATAGTGGAGACCCATAATAGTATGTAGATAATCAGTGGGTGGAGCAGCATGGCTGGAGTGGTAGGAGGCGGAACAGGGGGTGGAGCAATAGGCGCAATAGGAGGAGGAGTAACAGAAATCACAGAACGCCTAGCTGCACTAAGATGTGCAAATTCAGCAAAGACATTGCACTAATCTAAGACAATATCAAAGTGCCAAAATACAAATGGCAAGTACATCACGTAAACAAGATTTCTCTTATTTATGCGAGCACGTACCATCATCTCGATTATAGTCTTTAGAAATGAAAAGGTAATCCCAAAGTGATATGGTAGATGGCAGACAGCTGAAGAGCAGTGATATCATTAGTAGAAGTCTGGTTTAGAAGAATAGCAGAGAAGATAATCCTGTAGAGGTTATAGAAATACAAAGTCAAGTGTTTAGCCTTAATTTTGCCGACAGGACAAGGTCCGGGATTTCAAATAGAAGCTTTGAACATGTTCAAACACATGTCAAAAGGAAACGTAAATTTGGAGAGGTCGTTAGCGCTTCTCCTTTGTTGGATACTCGAAGGATCACTGCTAAATCTTTCGCATAAAATTTAATATCTATTCCTCCGACAAGGAAAGAGATAACACCATAGTCATAAGTCAAATTGCAATAAAATAACCTAATTGCATTGAGAGCAATAGGAAACGAAGTTGCTACTAAGTCACTGAGTTGTAAAAGCTAAAAAGTTGTGAGATGGTCCAAAAAATATTAAATTTATCGGAGGTCCGGCATGGATGGTGCAATCATAAAAGTTACTAAAGTATTTTATGAATTGGTCTAGCGTCGTGAATGAGAAACCAAAAAAGATCCGTCGTCCGGTTGGACCAAAGAAAAAATTAAAGGTTGTTGAAAGGATGAGGATTCTTGATCACCTTTCTTTCTCTTCCTAAAGAACTTAGGTGCCATTGTAATAAAAGGATCTAGAAATTAAAAAAAGAGGATGGAAGGAAAATAGAGATTATACCTTCCAAAAATTGAGTATGTTGTAGAGAATGAACCCGATATCCCGAATCCGAAGTTTGGAGTTGAAAAACCAAGTAGATTAGGAGAAATAATAGAACTAGGGTTAGGGTTTTGGTAGGGTCAAAGCTGTTGTTCGTGGAGTAAATGAGGAAGATGAAGGAGGATGATAAATAGGAGAATTGGGGCCTACTGGCTCGGCTGCAAATTTGTCAACTGAGTTCAGCCCAAGTTCGGCCCGAGTTCGGCTGAAGTTCGCCCAGAACTCTGTTGAACTCTGCTTTGACTATTTTGTAACTTAGGATAATATCCACTTATTCAAATTTATCAATTCCTTTCAATTTCTAATTCAAAAAATTATTAATTTTAAATTTCAATTATTATAATGAAAATTATTTAACAATTTAATTTTTGTTACACATTGATTGTCTCAGATTAGCTGTAGAAATATTATTCCAGCTAGCAGAGATTCACGAGGGATGCTTAAGTTCCGTTTCTCTTAAGCTCGTATCGCCTTGATGACAAACAGATCCTTTGTAAGCTTGTCTCTAAAATAGTCGTTACATATTGGAAGTAATTCAACTAAATAAAGTTAATTAATATATTGATATCAAAAATTCTTAATTCTCGACGTAAATAGTTGAATCTATCTTCTGTCAAAGGTTTAGTAAAGTTATCAGCTAGTTCATATTCTATGTCAACATATTCTAAATTAATGTCTCCATTTTGTTGAAGATCTCTAAGAAAGTGATGCCGTATCTCGTTATGCTTGGTGCGTGAGTGACATACATGATTCTTAGTCAAATTGATTGTACTAGTTTTGTCACATAATATGGGAATATATGAATATTGCAAGTCGTAGTCTTCTAGGGTTTGCTTTATCCATAAAATTTGTGCACAATAACGTCGTACGGTGATATACTAGGCCTCATAGTTGATAATGCAATAGAATTTTGCTTTTTGCTAAACCAAGAGACTAACGCTTTGTCTAGGAAATGACACGTTTCACTAGTACTTTTTCTTGCATAAAGCAAAATCAACATCCGAATAACCAGTTAGGTCAAAGGATGCAGTTTTAGGATACCACAAGCCGACAGAAGAAGTGCTCTTAAGGTATCGGAAGATACGCTTGACAACACGCAAGTGTGATTCCTTAGGGTTAGCTTGGAATCTTGCGCATAAGAATACACTAAACATTATATTATGATGACTAGAAGTTAGATACAATAAACTACCAATCATACCTTGATACTTACGTTTGTCGACTGGTTTGTCTTTTTCATCTATGTCAAACTTAGTTGAAGTTGCCATAGGAGTTCTAAGCGGTTTGGCTAACTCCAGATCGAACTTCTTTAGCGGATCCTTTGTGTATTTGGCTTGGTTGATGAACATCCCAATTATGGTTTGCTTGATTTGCAGTCTAAGGAAGAACTTCAATTCTTCTACTATGCTCATCTCAAACTCACTCCGCATACACTTAGAAAAATCTTGACAAAGAGATTCATCAGTAGAACCAAACGTAATGTCATCAACATAAATTTGTACTAATAAAAGATTATTATTCAACGATTTTGTGAAAAATGTTGTATCAACCTTGCCTTTTGAAAACCTTTTTCAAGTAGAAAGGAGCTTAGGCGGTCATACCAAGCACGAGGGGCTTATTTAGTCTGTATAAGGCTTTCTTCAAATTGAAAACATATTCAAGATTTTTGAAATCAGTAAAACTAGGAGGTTTAGCAACAAAAACTTCTTCTTTTATAAAACCATTTAAAAAGTCACTTTTAACATCCATTTAAATAATTTAAAATCATAAAAATAGGCAAAAGTACATAACATGTGAATGGATTTTAAATGCGCAACTGGGGTATATGTCTCATCGTAGTCGATACCTTCCTATTGGTTGTATCCTTGAGCTACGAGTTACGTATGACTAAACCATTATCGTTAAGTTTATTTTACAATACCCATCGGGTGCAAATTACTGGATGACAATGGGCTTGGAAATAAGTTCCCAAACTTAATTTCGTTCAAATTGGTTCAATTCCTCTTGCATAGCATCTAACCAATAAATATGACTACAAGCTTCTTCTATTTTCTTAGGCTCTAACTGTGAAATAAATGCTACACTAGAAACTGTATCTATAGTTAAAGAACGAGTACTTACACCTTTTGTGATCTCACCTATTACCAAATCCTTGGGGTGGTCAGCCATGAATTTCATCCTCTTCGGCAGACTCTCCAAGTAGCTGGTTTCGGGTTCCGCTTCAGTAGGTGCTTTACTTGGTGTATCGTGGTCCTCATTGTCACTATCATTGTTCATCTGATTGTTCATCTCATCGAAGGTGATGTTGATTGATTCTTCAACTGATATTGATTTCTTGTTGAAGACTCGGTAACCTATGCTCTTAGCCGCATAACCTAGAAAAATACCTTCATCGGCTTTTGAGTCAAGTTTTCCCAAATTATCTTTTGTATTCAAAATGAAACATTTGCAACCAAAAATCTTAAAATAAGAAATAGAGGAGGTCCTATTAAACCATAGTTCATAGGGAATCTTCTTCGATTTAGGTCAAATCAGAACCTTGTTCAGTATATAGCATGCTGTATTGACAGTTTCAGCCCAAAAATATTTAGGTAGGCTAAATTGGTTTAACATAAATCTAGCCATTTTGCTAAGAGTTTGGTTCTTAAATTCCATAATGCTATTATGTTGCAGAGTCCTAAGGAAAAAAAGTTCATGCAAATATCCATGTTTGTCCCAAAATTGCTCAAAGTCAGCATTCTCGAATTCTCCACCATGATCGCTTCGAATGTGAGTGATCATGAATCCTTTCTCATTTTCTACCTTTTTAGAAAATGTGACAAATTTTGAAAGTGCGTCATTCTTATGAGTAATAAAATATCCCATGTGTATCTAGAGCAAACATCTACAATTACAAAGGCATATAGCTCACCATTTAGACTAGCAAATCTGTTGGGTCCAAATAGGTCCATATGTAATAATTATAGAGGCCGAGTAGTACTTATAGCGTTGATCGACTTAAAAGTTAATTTAGTAGCTTTGTTCCTTTCATAGTCGCTACATATCACGTCTTTCTTGAAAATGATCTCTGGTGTAATGCCCCACTCCGTACGGTGCATTATGCTGAGTCGTTAACTCGAAGAGTTGCGTTGACCCGATTTAAGTATCGACGCGAATCGATACAAGATTTATGTTGACTCGAGAATGCATCGAGTCAGATCGATACAAAGAGTTAGGTTGACCCGAGGAACGCATCAAGTAAGATCGATGCAAGAGTTAAGTTGGCACGAGAGAAAACATTGAGTCGGTTCGAAGATTATAAGAAATGGAATCGATGCAACGCACAAGTCCGATTCGAACGAATATTAATTTTAGTTGGTTTCATGTACAGATTATACGTTTACACTGAAATATAAGAGGTCGACATTTTGCCTTATTTACAACGGGGTCCACAAAACCAAATCACCGTCTCGCAACGGACTGAGGCATAGGCTCGGTAAGTCAAATCGGTCATATAATTCAATAAAACACAAAGTGCTCGAATGGCTAGTCAGAAGAGTTGACCTTGCAACAAAATTATGAAATCGAGCCGCACCAGCTCGGCAAAATAACAAGGCATATGGCTTAAGGTGGGGGGGGACTTTGACTCTTCTTTCTTACTCCGTCATGCCTAACTAAAATGTATCGTTGTATGCTAAGTTAACCTATCGAGACCACAAAAATAGCTCGATCGAAATATGAACGTAGTGCGTGTCGAACACTAGATAGAACAATCAAAATGAAACGTGCATCAAATGCACGAGTCGCTATTGAATATCGAAACACCACAATGACGAGCGCCTCGGTACACAAGCCATAAGAACATGGGATAACTGTATCGACGAGTGCCTCGGTGCACAAGTCATTCGTGCCCCCATGCACAAGTTAGTATGCTAGAACATTGAAAGACTATATCGGCGTGAGTGCCTCGGTGCACGAGCTATAGAACATTGAATACCCTATCGAGGCGTGCTTCAGTTGCACGAGTCGGAGGGAAGGAACATAAGTTTAATGCATTGAACACTAAGGCGTAGAACATGGAAATACTGAATCGAGGCGTGTATCGAATACACGACACAAGGAATGGCGAATAACTATATCAAAGCATGCGTACGTGCACAAGACTTATTAAAGATGGCTTCATTACGAAGAAAAGAACAGTTGTGACACGAATATGGCGAAACTGTCGAATGTGGAATGGTCCCTTCGAAATGTTTATGGCCTTCGGGGTGTTCGTTGGTGAAATTGAGTTGGGGCATTGTGCTAATAGAAATAGAGATATGAAAATTGCTTGGTTGTATGACTTTGACGCATTACATGGTAATGGACAACTTGTGCACAAGTTTTATCCTTCGAACGTGGTAGACGGTTGCCGAAACCCGTTCGATCTAGAAAGGTAATTTGAGATGGATATTATGTGGGGTATTTCAATCTGTTAGGCCTGCGACCTACCATTGAAATAGAGCATCACAAATACCGGTATTATTCGGGAGAAGTACTTTAGGGCATGGAATTAGCAACCTAGGCTGAAGTAGTCACCGTTAGTACCTTGATGTCCATTATAGTGTTAAAGTCAGTGACCTTCATATAGTTAAGAAACGACGGATTGAAAGTGCAGTCGCACAGAGATCTTGCACATCGATCACTTATATCATGACAGGGAAGGATGGTAGGTGTATCCCCTTACGTCGGTGCAAGGGCGAGTGCGTCGAGTTGGTAAGAAATCGTACCACGAAGGAACACAAGAATTGTATGTTGCCTGCTTGTTTGCTTATATAAATTCAATAATAACATGCTTTCCATGATAAAATGTTTTAATGCTTTCAAATTTGCCGTGAAACTGATCTTAAGGCAAGGATATAAAGATCACTAAATTGTATACTGCATGATTCAATGCACTATTTAATGTCGGTTTTGTAAAGTGGGTCTTTGATCAGTATAGCGAGGACGTAACTACTAATCCCCCACTAGTTTGCTCGCAGGTTCAGGGAATGGTCTGCTCGCGGCGGAGCTTCACTTGAACGTGCTGAGGCATGGAATGTCATAGCATATTGAAACATGTGACCGCATTGACGCTCGGACTTACAACATGGTGATACGACCGAGATATAGAAGACATGATGTATGGAACGGTGAAATCCTTTGTGGGCAAGAGAGAGACTGAGTGTTGTAGCCAATCTAGCAAATTCAGTTGGGCTATTGAAAGCCTTTGTAACCTCAATTTAATTATCAATAAAGAGAATTATTTCGTATACTATGTTTCTTCCGCTGCTACTATCAAATCAAAGATAACCATTTGAGAACTTATCATCTTGCCTTGTACGAGTGCAACTCCAAACTCGTACGGCATCACGCCCTAGTGAGGACGAATAATTCAGATAAATCGATGCAAGGATGAGCGATTTTTCGAGTCGGGGCATGACAAATTGGTAGGTTCAATTTCCCCAGGATGCTTGTTTCGTTTCAATTCCAAAAGTTTCCCACCACAATCAAATCACTCTTGACTCTACTCGATGCCGTACTGGATGTTCCATACAATAAGTCTAATACAAGTTATGTTATTTTGTCGTATGTGTTTTGGAAATTACATAATATTTGCTGAGAAAAAGTAAAACGTTGCACGAGATGCAACGGTGGAGACTGAATTAAAACGTTGTTCGAGATTTAACGGAGAATACTGAATTAAAATGTTGTACGAGATGCAACGGAGGGCACTAAAATAATACATTATACGAGATGCAGCGGAGGGAACTAAAATCGTAAGTCGATGAGAACGAATCATTCGATTGCGCACCGAGCTTGTGTTGTCAAATGAATACATTGGCTGAGTTGTGTCAGAATTTGATTAATCAAAAGGTACGATTGTGATCGGCATGATCACTGCAGAAACCGTGAGTTGGAATAAAAAGTTGGTTCATACCGAGTATGATGTAAATGGAATAGCTTGATTTTCGAGTGGTATATTCTATACCACGTATGCGATGAATGACTCAATTCTGAGTGGGATATGCTATACCACTTGTGCAATAATTACATTGACGTGTTGTGAGAATTGCAGACGGTTTGTCCGCAATGGACGGAAGAGTACCGAGACTCGACTAAAAATTTGTATGACGGTATGTTGATGCAAGTGTTCTTCGATAATCGGTTGGAATGATAGTGCAGGGACTCGTATCAATGAATGATACGTCGGACAAAAATTTATAATTCGGTCGAATGACCGAGACTAACGAAACAATTATGCCTTGAAGCAATTATCGATGGACGGGATAGGAAAATTAAAGTTAACGAGTCGCACAACTTGTAATCTCGATAGGAATGTTGGGCGAGGGAACTATAATCGAATCGCACGACTTGTGATCTTGATAGAAATGTTGGGCGAGGTGAACTGTAATCGAATAGTACGACTTACGAATTCGATAAAAATATTGGTCGATGCAAATTGTAATCAGGTTGCACGACTTGCAATTTCGACAAAAATATTGGACGATACGAATTGTAATCGGATAGCACAAATTGTGATCTCGATAAAAATTCGGTTGATGCGGATAAATCGTGCCTAAGAGATAGTTGGTTACGTTGTGACGAAACTTATTTGAGTACGACTGAAACACGCAAAACTCAGATGGCGTAATCGTATAACTCGAGGGTTCAATGTTGGATAATCGGTAACTCGGTTATGCTATCGAGGTATAGCAGGATGCAATGAATCGAAAAATAGTTTGATGCGCATGGAAAAGTTCATTGATAATTGGACGTATGCGACGCAATTTAAGTTGACATTGAAACTGATTCAAAGCTGACCCTTGTGCTATCAAAATTGATACGCAAGAAAACTTAAGCACGATGTCAGAACACAAAATAGGGTAGGCCTACGCTATCGGTATTTTGGAAATAACAATACGAGAATTTTGAACTAGTTGATCGTAAACTTTATAATTGATCAGGCGAGTTGATAAAGTTATCGACGATTGTTTTGATGTGTATAGCATCTCGGATGTCGACCGTGGGTAGAAAGACTCGAACTCAATACGATTAGATATTTCATAAATTTTGGAATCATCCACGGTAGTGTCACGCCCCGACCCGGAATCACCCGAATGATAATCCTTGCAGGGGGCGTGATACCACACGAGCCTGGAGTTGCGCTCGTGCAAGGCAAGATGACAAGTTCTCAAAATAGTTATCTTTTTATTCGATACTAGCAAACAAAAGAAAACAGAGTATATAAAACAATTATCTTTATTGATAATAAACTGAGATTACCAAGGCTTTCAATAGCCCAGCTGAATTTGCCAGATTGGCTACAACACTAAAGTTCTCTCTTGCCTACAAAGGATTTCACCGTTCCATACATTATGTCTTCTATATCTCCGTCGCATCAATCCTGTTGTAAGTCCGAGTGTCAATGCGATCGCATGCTTCAAACGCTACGACATTCCATGCCTCTATGCGATCAACGAAGCTTTGCCGCGAGCAATCCATTCCCTGCACCATGCATGAAAGTTGGTGGGGGATCAGTACGTTCGTTGTCGTATGTATTGACAAAAAGACCAACTTTCTAAACCGACATTTTAGTATTTATGTTCAATCATGCAACTTAGCTTATGATCTTGCTATATTCTTGATTTCATGGCATATTTGAAAGCAATAAAGCATGTATCATGGAAATCATGTTATTCGAATTGAATAGGCAAGCAATCTCGTGTTTGTTTTGTGGCGTGACTTCTTACCAACATTGACGCACTCGCCATTGCACTGACGTAAGGTAAATACGCCCCATTCCTTCTCTATCATGTTATAAGTGCTCTCTAAGTATGATCTATGTGCGCAGGATACATATGTGCCTGCACTATCAACCCATCGTTCCTTAACTATATGAAGGTCGTTGGCGTATCCACGCCAAAATAGGCTAAAGGTGTCTCTTTTTCTTTTCTTTCTTTCTTTTTTTTTTCTTTTCTCTTTTTCTTTTCTTTCTTTCCTTTCTTTCTCGAATTAGGTAGCCCGGCGCCTCTCATAGTGGGTTACTGTCCTAATTACGGAGACATTCCGCTGTATACCATCATTTGTCTTTTCACATCTCGCTAAGCGGTCGCTAATCGTCTTACGGATGTGCGCCTATCAAAGATTATATCCCTTCTAGGCCGAACGGTCCCGGTACCCCGGCACACCCGTTTGGAGGGAACGTTCCATGCACGAAATATTATCGCAATTATCTCAAGTCCATTCGACCATACAACACTATTATCAAAAAACCAAGCATAGACTTAAGTAAGAGACTCAAACTTTATTATCTCATATTCTTCCATTAATATTCTATGTTCTTATATTTCACACTTCGTTTCAATGTTTAATGGCATCATGCCCAACTCAATGTTCGTCAACCGAAAGACCCGAAGGTCCCAAACACCTTTCGAGGCATCATGCCACATCGGACAGTTCCGTCACCTACATGCCAAAACTATTCTCTTCGCAACGAAGCCATCTTTTATGATCTCATGCACATACACACGTTTTGACACATTTATCATCTTTTCCTTTGCGTCGTGCACTTGTTGCAAGCATCGAAGCCGTATTTCTATATTCTATGCCTTAGTCTTCAATATACATGGCTCGTGCACTAGGGCACTCGCTTATATTTTCTTTCAATGTGCTAGCCTTTCTAACTCGTGCGCGAGGGCAAGGAATGGCTCATGCACGAAGGCACTTGCCGAATACAGTTATCCCATGTTCTTGAGGCTTGTGTACCAGGTGCTCGCCTTTGCGATATCTAATGTCCCAAAGCGACTCGTGCATTTGATGCACGTTTCATTTTAATTGTTCTAACTAGTGTTCGACACACACTATGATTTGTCTTCTGACCGGTCCACACTCGTGGCGTCGATAGGTTATCTTAGCATACAATGATACATTCTTACTTAGGTATGAAGGAGTAAAAGAAGTGTCAATCCCCCCCTTAAATCGATATGCCTTGTTGTTTGCCAAGTTGATGTGGCTCGATTTTATATCTTTATTGCACGGCCAAATCTTCTGACTTAGCCATTCGAGACTTCTTATTTTATTGAACTACTCGATCGAATTTTGGCCTATCGTACCCAAGTCCCAGCCCGTTGCGAGGCGGTGATTTGGGCTTTGCGGACCCTTACGAATAAGGCAAAATGTCGACCTCTAATATTTCAGCGTAAATAGATAGCCTGCACATGAAACCAACTAAAATCAATACTTGCATTGATTCAGACTTGCGCCTTGGGTAGATTCGATTTCTTAGAATCTTCGAGCCGACTCAACGCACTTATCCTTCGGGGCAATGCGGTGCTTTGTATCGATTCAACTCGATGTATTTCTTTTGGGACAATACAACTTTTTACATCGACTTAGTTTGATGCATTGCTCGGGACAACGTAACTGTCATATCTATTCGCATCGATACATTTCATTCGGTCAATGCGACTTTTGAGTCAACGACTCAGCGTAATGCACCGTGCGGAACGGGGCATTACAGAATATATTACTCAAAACAAGGTTCATCCTCGAACCAAAACCAACACTTTGATTAAGTATTTTAGATCGTTTCACGATCTCGTCCCACCAATGTTGTTCAGTTTCACACTATCTTACAAACTTTTCATTAACATTTTAAAGTCCTTCCTGTAGCTCGATTTGAATTTTGTATACAACTTAATTTGGATCATACACCTATTCAAGGTCCCAAAAATGTGTATTTCAGCCAAGTCCAGTGGTAGCAAATTGGAACAAAGCTGACAGGTAAATTTAAATCCTATGCTTGCCATCTCGTACTCTTGATCGAACTTGGGCTCTAGTGCTTGTTCTCTCAATTCTAGCGCATATGCATATCGATACACACGCGATCATCCAACAAAGTCAAGGAACACAATGCGATTCAAAAATTATTTCACATTTTGTAAGTTTCGTACTAACTATCACTTCTATGTGTTGCGTTAAGCCGTTGCGCATACGATCGCAACAATTCTTCCGTAACGCCTTGCGTTCGAAATCGCTATCCAACTATTTCGAAGTCTGGCTAGGCAACTCATCTCGATACGATTTCTTTGTTGACTTGTAAATACATCAACATTCAGATTACGCCTGCTAGGTTACTTACCTAGACACCGTACTTAAATTCTTCCGATGCAACTTTTAAATTGACATTGCATAAGGCCACAATCTATCCAACATAAAGTTTAATTCGAGTCGACATGCTCAAGGCAATAATCGCTTTGACTCAAAGTCTCTACGATGCATCTTACATTCGATTCCTAACGAGTAGGAATTCACTAGCTAAATTCCCAACTTATCCATCTCGCAACATCGAATATAAGTTCGATTCACAAGCTCAATTACAAGGTAATCTGAATATAATGACATAACTCGTAAGTCATTCCCTTATCGTTCTCTTTCGTGCATAGTATGATTCTTAAAATCGCTATCCAAATCACCAAGTTCGTTGGTGAATTTCTAGTTCGATCGTCGACCAACATAACCATTCAAGCATTCATCGACGAATACTCAAAATCTAGCTACATTATTCTCAATTCAAAGCTGTTCCAACAAATTTCGATCGCCTAGACTTATCGTCAACATGCATCACACTATATTTGTTACCGATAAAATTTTATATGCGATATCGTATGGGTCATCTTACGGTCTGCAACATTCAATTTGATTTGGCGGTCAAGTCTTCTAGGGTCAGCTGTCCCGAAGCTACGCTCAATAGTTGTGGATCATTAACGAAGGACAATTTTACTAAGAACCATGCTATATCTTATTCGGAGCCAAATCACGTTCCGACTATTTCTATGTGACTACCCAATTTCGGAAAAACCATTTCTATTGGAGCAACTGATGTGCAACTAGCCTTCGACTAACTCATACTATCGTCAAAAATTCTGTAACATACGAAACATCTAATCGTATCGAGTTTGAGTCTTTCTATCCATGGTCGACATCCGATATGATATACGCATCAGGACAATCGTCGATAACCTTATAGTTCGCCCTGATCAATCACAAAATTTACGATAACCAAGTCGACACCTTCATATTATTGTTTTCGAAAATCTCGATATGCAGGCCTACCCCATTGTGTTTCTCATATCGTGCGTATGTTTCTTGGCGTATCATTTTGATAGTTCATATCAATTTCAATAGTGCAGGGTCGACTTTGATTCTGTTTCAACGTCGACAACATACATTGCATACGTCCATGTTCTCATAAATATTTTCGTACGTCTCGAATTTTCTCGATTCGTTGTATTCTGTTATACTTCAATCGCGTAACCAAGTTACGGATTTTTGACATCGTGCCCTCGAGTCATTCAATCGTGCCCTCTAAGTTTCATATGATTTCGTCGTGCTCACAGTGAGTGTCGTCTCGACATAACCTACTATCTTTCTTAGGCACGGCTATCCGAATCAACCAATGTTTTTATTGAAATCACAAGTCGTGCGATTTGATTACACTTTGCATCGACTAACATTTCTATCGAGATCGCAAATCGTGTGATTCGATTACCATTTGCGTATTCTAACATTTTTGTCGAGATCACAAGTCGTGCGATTCGATTATAATTTGTATCGCCCAACATTTCTATTGAGATCGCAAGTCGTGCTACTCGTTTGTAAGCGACTCGTTTGTAAGTTCAAGTTTTCCTTTTCCGTCGATCTATTATTGCTTCAAGACATAATCGTTTTGTTAGTCTCAGTCATCCGACGTATCATTCCTTGATACGAGTACCCATCCTATCGTTCCAACCGATTATCGAAGAACACTTGCATCAACATACCGTTATACAAATTTCCAATCTAGTTCGGTACTCTCCCGTCCGTTGCGAACAAATCTTCCAAAATTCTCACAACACGTCGATGCAATTCATCGCACAAGTGGTATATCATATACCACTCAGAATTGAGTCATTTATCGCTTACGTGGTATGGCATATACCACTCGAAAATCAAGTCATTTCCCTCGTATCGTACTCGATATGAACCAACAATCTCTTCTGAATCACGATTTCCGCAGCGATCGTGCTTAATTACAACCGTAACTTTGATTAAATCAAAATTCGACACAACTCGGCCAATATTTTCATTTGCCGACACAAGTTCGGTGTGCAACCGAATGATTCGTTCTATCGATTTATGATTTAAGTTCTTCCGTTGCATCGTACAATAATTTATTTCCAATATCCTTGCACTTCGTGCAGCGATTACTTTGACAGGCGTTGCACCACGTGCAACAATTTACTTTCGACATGTGTTGCACATCGTACAACGACTTATTTACGACATTCATTGCACCTCGTGCAATAATTTTATTTTTGACATCTGTTGTACCTCGTGCAACGGTTTACTCTCGACATTCAAAGCCAATGCTCAAATCCGTTCAACATATTCGATATTGACTTATCACTTTCATTGCAGCGTACATTCATAATCAACTCGTTGCACTTCCTGCAATGCATTATTTAAGTTTTGGCATTGGCGCAACCAATATTCACAACCCATTGCACTTCATGCATCGTTTCATTTCTCATTCAACATGTTATATTACAACAATAACATCTCAAATCGCATTTCACAATTTGTTGCGCTTGCTGCAACTAACATTTTACGGCTCGTTGCATTCAATGCAACAAATATACGACTTTTCTGCAACATCATGTACATTCGAAGAACTTGCGGCAACGTTACCCGACTTTGTATTAGACTTATTGTATGGAACGTCCAGTACGACATCAAGTAGAGACAAGAGTGATTCAATTGGTGGTGGGTAATTCTTTGGATTTGAAACAAAGCAAACGTCCTGAGAAATTGAGTCTAGAGCTCTGATACCAATCTGTCATGCCCCGACTCAGAATCACCCGAATCATCGTTCTCGCAGGGGGCGTTATGCCGTACGAGCCTGGAGTTGTGCTCGTGCAAGGCAAGATGACAAGTTCTCAAAATGGTATCTTTTTATTCGATACTAGCAAACGGAAGAAAATAGAGTATACAAAATAATTCTCTTTATTGATAACAAGCTGAGATTACCAAGGCTTTCAATAGCCAAACTAAATTTTCCAGATTGGCTACAACACTCAAGTCTCTCTTGTCCACAAAGAATTTTACCGTTCCATACATCATGCCTTCTATATCGGCCGCATCAATCTTGTTTCAAGTCCGAGCGTCAATCCGATCGCACGCTTCAGACTTTATTATCTCGTATTTCTTCCATTAACTTTATATGTTCTTATATTTCATACTTCATTTCAATGTTCAATGGCATCATGCCTCAACTAATGTTCGTCAACCAAATGACCCGAAGGTCCCAAACTCCTTTCTAGGCATCATGCCACATCTGACAGTTCCTTCACCTACATGCCACAACTGTTCTCTTCGTAACGTAGCCATCTTTTATGATCTCGTGCGCATATACACGTTTTGACACGTTTATCATCTTTTCCTTCGCGTCGTGTACTTATTGCATGCATCGAACCCGTATTTCTATGTTCTAGGCCTTAGTGTTCAATGTACATGGCTCGTGCACTAGGGCACTCACCTATATTTTTTTCAATGTGCCAGCCTTTCTAACTCGTGCACGAGGGCACGGAATGGCTCGTGCACGAAGGTACTCGTCGAATATAGTTATCCCATGTTCTTGCGGCTTGTGCACCGAGGCGTTCGCCTTTACGATATCCAATATCCCATAGCGACTCGTACATATGATGTACGTTTTATTTCAATTGTTCTAACTAGTATTCGATACACTATGATTTATCTTCTGATCGGACTACGCTTGTGGCATCGATAGGTTAACTTAGCATACAATGATACATTCTTACTTAGGCATGAAGGAGTAAAAAGAAGAGTCAATCCTTCTACCTTAAACCGATATGCCTGGTTGTTTGTCGAGTCGATGCGGCTCGATTTTATATTTTTATTGCACGACCAAATCTTCTGACTTAGCCATTCGAGCACTTCTTGTTTCATTGAACTACTCGATCGATTTTTGGCCTATCGTGCCCAAGTCCCAGCGCGTTGCGAGGCAATGATTTGGATTTTGGGACCTGTTACGAATGAGGCAAAATGTCGACCTCTAATATTTCAGCATAAATATAGCCTACACATGAAACTAACTAAAATCAATACTTGCATCGATTTGGACTTATGCCTTGGGTAGATTCGATTTCTTAGAATCTTTGAGCCGACTCAACGCACTTATCCTTTGGGGTAATGCGACAGTTTGCATCGGTTCAACTCGATACATTTCTTTTGGGACAATGAAACTCTTCGCATCGACTTAGTTCGATGCACTGCTCGGGACTACATAACTCTCGTATCGATTCGTATCGATATATTTTATTCGGTCAACGCGACTCTTTGAGTCAACGTCTCAGCATAATGCACGTACGGAGCGGGGCATTACAGCTAGTGCATGAATTACTCGGAGTTTAGTTGTGCCTCAGTTGCACATATAGAAATAATTTTATCAAGATTTGGGTAGTCACATAGAAATCGTTGGAATGTGATTTGGCTCCGAAAATAAGATATAGCATGGTTCATAGTAATTGTCCTTCGTTAATGATCCATAATTATCGAGCGTAGCTTCGAGGAAGCTGACCCTACAAGACTTGATCGCCAAATCAAAGAAAATGTTGCTGATCCATAAGATAACCCGTACAATATAGCATATTAATCGCATGGTGCATGTTGATGATAAGTCTAGACGATTATGATAATCGTGCTATGCACGAGAACGAGCGGTAAGAGAATGACTTACGAGTTATGTCGTTAGATTTGGATTCACCTTGCAATTGAGCTTGCATAAATTGAACTTACATTCATGTTGCATGACGATAAGTTGGAATTTGGCTAGGAATTCCCTACTCGATAGGAATCGAACATAAGATGCGTCGTAAAGATCTTTGTGTCGGATCAATTGTAGCCTTTGAGCACTATCAACTTGACTTAAACTTTCAGATTGGAAATACCGTTGCCTTTGAGCATTGTTAAACAATTGTGTTGGAAGGACCATTTCCTTTGTGCAACGTTAATTTAAAGTTGTGTCGAGAGAATTAAGCATGGTGACTAGGTAAGTGACCTAGCGGGCGTAGCCCTAAATGTTGATGCATTTGCAAGTCAACAAAGGAAATTGTATCGAGATGTTGCATAGCCAGACTTCAAAAATAGTTAGGTAACGACTTCGAACGCAAGGCATTGCGGAGGATCGTTACGATCGGATGCGCGACGGCTCGACGACTCGATACGACAAATAGAATTGATGGTCCATACAAAACTTACAAAACGAAAAATGCGATTTTGAATCACGTCGCATACGTGACATTATTAAATGAATCATGTATGTATCGAACATACAGATGCGATAAAATTTTGAGAATAGTCGCTTAAGATAAATCCGATCGGGAGTACGAGATGGCAAGCATAGGATTGAAATTTACTTGTCAGCTTTGTTCCAATTTTCTACCACTGGACTTGGCTTATACACATATTTTTGGAACGCCTTGAATATGTGTAACGATCCAAATCAAGTTGTATAATGAATTTAAATTGAGCTGTAGGAAAGACTGAAAGTTAATGAAAGCTTGCACGAGTGTTTGAAACGGAACAACGATAGTTGGGCGAGATCAAAACGATCTGGAGAAATACTTGAATTGAGTGTTGGTTTTGGTACGAGGACGAACCTTGTTTTTAGTGGTATATTATGTAATGTCCCGCTCCGTACGTGTATTATGCTGAGTCGTTGACTCGAAGAGTTGCATTGACCCGATTTAAGTATTGATGCGAATTGATACAAGAGTTATGTTGACCCGAGAATGCATCAAGTCGGATTGATACAAAGAGTTACGTTGACCCGAGGAACGCATCGAGTAAGATCGATGCAAACGTTAAGTTGGCCCGAGGGAAAGCATTGAGTCGGTTCGAAGATTATAAAAAATCGAATCGATGCAATGTACAAGTCCAATTCGAAAGACTATTATTTTAGTTGGTTTCATGTGCAGGCTATACGTTTACGCTGAAATATAAGAGGTCGTG
This sequence comes from Iris pallida, assembly GCA_029216955.1. Classification (NCBI taxonomy): domain Eukaryota; kingdom Viridiplantae; phylum Streptophyta; class Magnoliopsida; order Asparagales; family Iridaceae; genus Iris; species Iris pallida. The sequence goes on from JANAVB010010938.1 coordinate 22,683, forward strand.
GGACGCCCCAATCCCAAAATACGTAGGACTAGGAACGTAGACATGCCAGTTGTATTCATACGAAGTATACTCCAATATATGGAAGCCTCGTATAAATATAAGCTGTAAAATACAGTAGAACCATACTAATCTCATCCACACAAAAATTATGAATAAATGACAACATTTAATCAACCATAAAAATGTCACTTGGTACATGTAGTTGGGCGGAGACAAATCCACTACCAACTATGAAAAGAAATACATAACAAAAGAAAGATTTTGGCGAGTGAAGTGAAGACGATCCAAGTGCAATCATCCTCGTAGAGAAGCAATAATCACGACGAGCTAGAACACCTGCGACAAACAATAGCACACACCTGGCGAGATAACCAGGTCCTCAGAGGGATGTAACAAGACACACAATATCATGCCATAAACTGAATAAAGTTAGCTCAACAGTAAAGTATATGTGACTACACAAATAAAGGTCTTAACCATTCTATGTGAAAATGTAATTTGAAGACAACGTTCCACACAAGGGCTTCCGAAGCTAGAAACACAGCACGTTAGCGTTTCAACCAAGTTACTAGTGGCGTCTAGAGAAAAGCAAATGCACGGCCCATTAGCACTCGAACGAGAACTAAGGGCGTCTAGAGAAAAATAAATGCACGACCACTAGCTTCTTGGGTGAGTCACTAACGGCAGCTAGAGGAAAGTAAATGCACGGCACATTTGTTTCAACCGAGGCACTTGTGGCATCTAGAGAAAAGTAAATAAATGCACGTCCACTAGTCTCTCGACTGAGTCACAAATGGCATCTAGAGAAAAGTAAAGGTGTGAAAGCCCATGCACCTAATAACTGTCTCCACCCTCCCTATGCACTACTCGTGTTGAATCCACACCATGATATTTCTAATAACCGCTAAGTCTTCTAGACAACTATAACTATTTAGCAGTTATTGCCTATCGTACGGCATGTGCGCACCGATGGCCAGTCGATACGTACGTCCGAGATCTATATGAGACTCGTGACTCGTGATACACAAGTGTCGGGCCAATGAATGCGACACAAACAAAGGTGGTCCCTTAACTCTAAGCCATATGCAACTAAAATATAATAATTTGCAAGTACAATTTATATTTTCTAAAAATAAGTAAAAACATGCATGATATTGAGCAAGAAATTAAACAGTGAAGGTAAGGTGTCTTGCCTGGTAGGACGCCTGTGTGCTGCAATGATCAAGGGCATGAACTGCGATTTCGGTACAACAACTATGCAAGGTGACCTCTGATGGCGGCACGGATCGTGTCATTGAGTCCGGAAGGGTCAAATTAGTTAAGGTCGACATAGGGCAGTCTAGAATTTGTGAGAGAAAAGGAATAATGGGATTTAGTCATGGACAAGGATTTATAACCGATGAAATTTGAGGAAATACATATAGTATTTAAAATTATTTGCAATGCTTCGAAATATATTCTGTAAAAATAATTTTTGGAAAAATACTTGAAAAATCGTAATTCGTTTTGGGGCAGAAAAATCCTAAATTTAACAAGATATGATTTTTATAGAAAACTATATTTTAATTAGATAAAATATCTCAATTATGGTTTATAAAGAAATTTTGAGAATAGCCGGGAGGCTAAGTGCAAAAATATATATATAATTTTTGATACAAAATACCTTGTAGAAAATATACCTTTCTTTACAAAAAAATAATATAAATATTAATAATAAAATAACTAATGCTAATACAGTATTATTATTTTTAAAATACTGATAAAGTTTTTACCATTTAATCCTCTCAAATATATACTCAAAGATGCCTATATACTAACACATATTCATACATACATAATATTAGAATATAAAGTATTAAATTACACAAATATCCTCATAAACAATAATAAAGATAATAATATAATAATAATAATAATAATAATAATAATATATAATAATAATAATAAAAATAGGATAATAATAATGATAAAACAGGATAATAATAATGATAATAATAGTTATAATAATAATAATAAAAATAATATTAATATCAATAAAGATAACAATTTGATAAACAAAACAAATATCAACAACAATTAAAAAAAAAAAAA
>JANAVB010010939.1:0-22297 GCA_029216955.1 Iris pallida
CGTGCGGAGATGACAGGTTATATACTATATATTGTTAGATGATAGATATTGCAGACGACCTATACAGTATTTTACTGCCGACACTGAGGCGTAGGCTAGACGTACCCACGTCCTCGTACCCCTAAACAGGGTGTAGGTCGTGACATATTTTTGTGGTGGCCCATGCAGGTCAGGGTCGCAAGTAGTGCGATGTCGTAGTGGTGCTCGACTTAGAGTGCTGCTACGAGCCTGCTATTAGGATATAGGTTATAGCTATATAGAGAGTTACTCAATCACAATTAGGAAACTTCCAAATCTTTTGATTTCAATCCTTTATTGTAATTTCTTCAAAATCAATTGTCCTTCCTTAATAATATCTCATCTTGTGTCATATTGATTTTTTTTGTTGATCTATCTTTAGGATGCCGGAGAGTAGATCGCAACACGCTGGAGCCGTTGCAGTAACGAAGAGGTCCGCTACTTCATAGCATCCTCTTCCATCTGCAGGAGCTACAGCTCAGGGAGTTGCTCCCACTGTATCAGCAGCTCCTGGAGGTGTTCTTCCACCGGTCCAGAAGATCGTCCTCGTGCAGCCGAGGCTTCTTCCTACACCTCCACCACCGACTGATATTGCGCAGATGTTTGTGTTGTTCTAGCAGATGATGGAGGCATAGAGGGCTCAGGCCAAGGCGCAACAGCGACAGGCTGAATTGATAGTGCCCACCAGTTGGCACTTACTGTAGTTGAGAGGGTGGCTACTACTCTGTCTCAGAGTGCCCCTGTCCAGGAGCAGCAGCAGCAGGCGAGGCCTGCCTCCGTGATAGACTTCAAGAAAATGTACCCTCGGGAGTTCAAGGGAACAAAGGGGATCCTGTATGCCGATGACTGGCTAGAAGATATTGAGCGGAGCTTGGAGCTAGCAGAGATTCCTGAGGGGCTGCGGGTGGCAGCAGTAGCGAGTCAGTTCTTTGGTATCACTCTGACATGGTACCGCATGGACCCTCGTGCGTCAGTGAGAGGCCTGACGTGGGAGAACTTCAAGAGGCTCTTCAAGGAGAATTTTTTCCCTGATGTGGCTCTTAGTGCGCTGGAGGGCCAGTTTGCAAGACTGGTATAGAGGAACTCGTCGGCGGACGAGTATGCAACAGAGTTCTTCCGTCTGAGCCAGTTCACCAAGGGCATAGTTCAGGATGCTGGTGAGAAAGCCCGCAAGTTCATGAGGGGTCTGAACCATAGCGTCAGATCTCGCACGTTTAGGCGTCGTACGACGACATTTGAGAATATCTTGATAGATGTCCAGATTGCGGAGGAGGATTTAGGCCTCAAGCCCAAGAGAGGCAGTGACGTCGTAGGTGGTGCTAGTAGTAGTGCGGGACCGGCGAAGCGTCCCCAGTTTCTACATTAATCTTTCCAACCTCCACAACAGTAGTTCCAGGTTCCAGCTAGGGCTCAGGTTTAGCAGTTTTATGCGCCTGAGCGAGCCCTAGTACAGCAGGATCAGCTGCAGCATCAGAAGCAGACCCAACAGTACAATTTCTGTAAGAAGCCGGGTCATCTTTGGGATAGTTATACGGTGAGACTGGGATTTTGTTTGCACTGTGGCACTGCGGGACATTGAGTGAAGGATGTCTCCTACTCCTTATCTTTCCGGACAACGCACAGCTCCAAACCAAAGGGGTCCAGCTAGGCCACCAGTGGAACCGCAAATTGCTTAGTACCAACAGCGGGATATACCCCGTTAGGGTAGGGAATTTACGATGGCGGTCGAGGAGACCAACACTGCAGGTGATTGGCTAGAAGGTTAGATTTGTTCTTTCTTCCTTCATGTTTCATTCCATCCATTGGTTGCTTGATTGCTTTCTTAGTACCTTTAGCTTGCATATGTGATTTTCATGCTAGATTGATAGTGAACCCCCAATGGAGACTGCAATAACATGACAATGTAGAGGCTATAACCATGCATGTTTGTTTTCTTTCCTTTGGCATGTTGTATAGCTTTATATAGAATTTTGTAGACTTTGATTGTTGGGGGTTTGAACTAGAGAAGAGTACAACCAAGTAAAATTTCGAGGACGAAAATTTCTAAGGGGGAAGATTTGTCACTATCACTTTTCTAGAACAAGGGTATTTTTGTCATTTCATAATTAGTGTATATTTTTTATTTTAATATGATGGTCGTATTTATTAGTAGTCTAGCTATTCGTTAGTCATGATAGACACCATTTAGATTGACTTGACCAATTAGTTTGATTAATTAGACTCTAGTCATGACCAAGTTGGATTCAAGCCTTAATTAGAACCAAACCACTTAGTCCACTTAAGAACCTACCTAATACTAAGTGTAATAAAGAGATTATGGCTAGTCTAGAGCTTAGTTAACCCCCATTTAATCCCCAATGGCAGCCGCCATCTCTTTTACTTCCATATTTTCTCCATCCAAAACTCTTCCAAATTGTCTCCTCTTTCCTCCATTTGTTGGGCAAAGGCTTGGGGAAGCTCAAGGAGACTTAGAGAAGGCAGCAAGGACTTAAGGACTCTTTCTCTACCCATCTTCCCCAAATTCGTGGAGCTTGGTGTAGGCTATATTCTACATAGGTATAACCCCCTAAACTTCCATTTTTATGGTTCAAATTCATGTATTCATATAGGAGACCCCTCCCATGACTAATAGGAAGCACATTAAGGTCCTAATGAGTCATATTGAGATGATTTCATAGAGTTTAAGGTCTATTCTAGGGAGACTACGAATTGTGCCCCCCAAGTGTTTGCTAGAATGACCAAGTGGCTGTATAGGTCCTATTTTTTTAGTTTTCTTGCTTGGATATAGATAGGTTAATCTTTTGATAGGTGTATATTAATCTCTAGAGTATTAGGTGAAGAACAAGTAGGCAACTCTAGAGGGGAGTGAATAGAGTTTATGACAATAATAGCCAATTAAAAATTAAACTCTTTCACCAACAGTAAATATCAGAGTAAATGTGGAAATTATAACGAGCAAGAAAGCATACGCAAACACAGCCGATTTTAACCTGGTTTTTCTCGTGGAGGACTAGTCCAGGCATGAGAACTCTAGCTCAGGATTAAATCCACTATTTGTAAAATAGTAGTTATACCCCATACCTTTTCTTCAGAAGAGGACGTCAACTTCTTACAGAGATCGTAGTGACGATGCTTGGAATTTTCCAAGCGACTTTCTTAACTCTTGCACAAACTCCTAACTGAAGAGCACTGAGCACTTTGAGGCTTAGGGAGCTTGTGGCTAGTAGATGAGAAGGGTAAGGCTTGTATAAGGCTTTAGAGAGAAGAGAAGAGAAGATTGGATGATTGAAAATGAGAGAATTCAAGACCTATTTATAGGGTTCTGGGTAGGCAGAATTCAGCCAGAATTCTGTGTCAAGAATTCAAATTTTTGGCCGTTGGACAACTAGCATACAACAAACCCTAAAAATTAGGATCCTGTAATTTAGGGGACAGAATTTGGCCCGAGTTCTGTGTGGAGGCAGAGTTCGGCCCGAACTCTGTCTCCAAGAGACAAAATTGCTCAAATGGGCTATGTGGGCTAGTTTGGTTTGGTAGGGCTTTTAGTTTGTGGTTTGGATATAGGTATAGGCCCAAACTACTCAGTGCGACTCAGTTTACATTTATCTAGACTCAAGAAAAGTAAAAATACAGACTCAAAAACTGAGTACGATGTAGGTTAGAGCCGACGTCCGTCTTGCACTGAGTTCTGTCTTGATGTGTCATATTGAATTATAACAAGTATCATATTGTCAATTTTATCAATATTTGGTTGACTGTGATTGTGTCAACAATCTCTCCCATATTGATAATTGACAAAATAATATTTGTATATTCAATGTTCATACCTGGAAACATGTATAAAAGCAATAGCTCCCCCGTAATCAGTGTATAGAAGCAATAGCTAGCAATAGCTCCTCCGTAAATATTGCTTCTTTGTAAGCCAATGTTTCTTTGTCCTGATAAATACATCTTTCCCAAAACATAGATAAACAATATGATATGACGATATGAATATCAAATATCAAATAATTCTCCGCCTTTTGTTATTTATCAAACACAAACAACCCAAAAATTTGGAAATGAAAGTAACTGGCAAGCACACCAAAGTAATAATAAACTGCATAAAGTGTCTCAAGAGTCATAGAACATAGAGTGAACTAATGAAATAAAAAGCAACTACATAAAATAGAAATCTATAGTGCATAAAAACTAAACATAAGATCCTCAACAGCAGCAGCAGGTAGGAGACCACATCCATCACGGAGCTCGAGATGGTCCAGCGTTGTCAGATGGATCAGTATCCGAACGACGAGGATCCACGAAAGCCGCATCCGGATCCAGATAGCACATAACCCAAGGGTCATCGATACGGTATACGTCGTGAGCAGGATCCTGTTCCATAGGAAGTAGCATAGAAGGATGCCGAGACATACTGTACCGGATGTCATGCAGTGAGTTGCTGATGGCACTCATCTGCAAGGTGGTACGATAGTCGAGCTGGGTCCAGCGATCATCCTTTAATATGAACCGATCGCGAAGCATAGTCTGAATCGACTCAAGAGTAGCAGGAGGAGGGGGCGCAGGCTACCCAAGAGCATGTGCGTCATCCTGAGCATCAGAGTACTCGGACTCAGCAGGAGATCCGACAGCTTCCTGAAGCCGCCGTACCTTAGATAAGAAGGCAGGGGCAGGGAGGAATTGGCACTCATCGAGAGGGACATGAAAAGCACGAAAAACCATAGGAAGATAGAGAGCATAGACCAAAGATCATGGCCTCTTCCTAGCATTGATCATCCAGTCCATCATGGTATGTGGAAGATTGAACGGGACATGGAAGTGAAAGTGATATAAAGCAGAAATCTCAAAATACAAAACCTCATCAGTCGATCCCGCTTTGGGCAAGATCGTGTTAAAGACAATGCGATGAAGCTCGTAGAAGTAGGGGTTTAGAAATTTGGCAAGAAGCTTGTGCGGATGTGTGTTTAGGGTACACAAATCATCCTTGAAGCGTTCAAGGGAAGATCCATCGAGGAATTGTAACTTGCGAGCATCGACAAGTTTCTCCCATGAATTGGGCTCCGGAATTTCAAGATATTCTACAAGATCAAAGTCATCAAATGATATGTCAATTCCAGCAACACGAAAATATAAACGTGTATCATCAAAAGTAAGATTGCAATAAAACATTTGAATTGCATTCAAATAGATAAGTGAATTAGTAGTAACTAGTTCATCAAATCATGAAATAAGGAATCATAACGAGAAAATATGGTGAAGTTGATAGGATGGCCCGCACACACAGGACGTGATCGAAAATTATTGAACCATTCGTTTAAGGCTTCCAATGATACAAATATTCGATCATCAGACGTGTTGGGGTCAATAGGACGAGGTTGATTGAACAAAGGATGAGTGAGTTGGTGAATAGGTTGATCATCACGAGGAAGAGGATTCGAAGAGGAAGCACCCTCGGTTCGAAGTCTCTTTCCTCTATTAAACAACCTAGGAGCCATGAGCAATGAAGAAAAATATAAAATTGAGATGGAGAGAAAGGAGAAATTATACCTTAAAAAGATAATGGAGGATGGAAGAGGATGATGCAAGAAGTCTTTTCTTTGAATTTGGAGAAGAAATTCTCACTAGAAGGAGAAAACTAATGTTAGGGTTTGAAGAGGAAGGGTTTGGAGGAGTTTTGGAGGAGGCAATAGAGGATAGAGAGAGAGAGAGGGAGAACCCAGTTTTAAGAAGAGGGGTTCGAATGGTCTGAGACAATCTGGACCATTGGATCAAAGACAGATCAGCGGCTGAGCCCGACTGCTGTTCTGGAATGAACAGACCGACTTGGGCCGGAACTCTGTGGTAGGCAGAGTTCGACCCGAATTCTGTGTTCTAGGGCCAGAATAGAAACTAGGCTGAAATGAAGTTGAAAACAATACTTAGTTAAAAAGAATGAAAGGATAGAAATTTGAGTAAGAAACCAAGTAGAAAATTGCAAAATGAAAGCTGAATCAAATGAACAAAAATGAAGTTCAAAAATTTGAATTGAGCAAGTTATAAATAAAAGTATGCCATGTAATAAACAAGGATTATGACATAATTCAGTATGGTGAAACTGCCATGGGGTAGCTGCAGGGGCCGGATCCCAGCTAGCGGTAGTTCGAAGACTAGTGCACCGTGTCGCTTAGGCTTTTACATCTTATTGTCAGAAGGACCCTTTCGGCTTGTACCCATGTTTCATTTAACAAAATGCCTGGAAATCGGATTTTGAAAATAAAATAAGGAAGAGTACAAGAAGTAAAAATTTGATTCTGGAAAAGTATTACTGTAGAAGTCTGATCTGTAAATGATCACTTTGTTCCTTGGACCATATAACGATGATGATGAAGATCGCTGCTTGAAGATGAACAACTTGGAAGAACTAAGTCACCAGAAAGGTATCGACGCACTTGGGCACTGATGGCGAGGCCGAATGCTTTCATGCTTTGCTTCACTCTGTTCTGAAAGAAAAGTTGAAGAAGAATGCTCTAGAGAATCAAAAATCTCTGAGTTCTAATCTCTCTGTCTTTTCTCCTGTCTCTGTGTGTCCTTGTCTCTGAGAAAAATAAGTCTATTTATAGACTTGGGCTCTTGTGCGAAAAAACTCAGCAAAAGTTCCGTCTTTACGCTAACAACTGCCACCCACGACCGAAGTCATCGTCTGTATATGTTGACACATGTCCCATCATTTCAGTAAGAATAGGATGCACGTACACACGTTCTTCGAGATGTGTGGCATGAAAGCCATGTAGGCAGACCACGTTCTCAACTGATGAAGAAGAATAGGGCGTAAAACAACCCCAATGTACTCTGAGCGTAAAGCAGTGGACCAGGCGTAAAACAGTCCTGTCATAGATTTCCCGTGTAAAGTGGTTATTGAATAACCTTGAGCGTAAAGTAGCCCAAATAGACTTTACGCACACGTCGACTTTCGAGCGTAAAAACTCATATAATCTCCGTGCGTAAAAGAAGCCATAGTGTGAGCGTAAAGTAGCTCAGTCCACATATTAAACGACAACATTGGTTTCTGTATAAAACAAATCCCTTCGAAATCTGTGGTATATGCCATCATCAATATCTTTATGTTAGACTTTGCATTAAATGCGAGACTTTGACAGCTTTGTCCAGCGTAAAAGGAGGGTTAGCCTATCTTTAGGCGTAAAACCATTGTCTTGACCCTGGTTGCTTTAGGCGTAAAAAGCGATTAGCCTTGTCTTGGGCATAAAGTGTTTAACCTCCCTGCGGCGTAAAGTAGATCAATTTGAGTAGAATGATCTATCACTTTGACTCATTCTGTGAAGCACTTTTTACGCTCCTATACGACCCCCTTCAAAGTTTTCGAATGTCTTCATAATTCGAAACACTTTGAACAGCAGCGTAAAAGTTGAGATTTGACCAGTCAGCGTAAAATTCGGGATACGCAACAGTCATCCGCGTAAAAGCGGGGATATCCAACAGTCGGCGTAAAATCTGGAATTTTGAACCGATTTGAAATTTCCCTATAAATAGGGTTCTTCGGAGAGAGAAAACACTTTTACTCATCTTTTTGCAATCTCGAATTCTTTTGCCCTGTCTTTCTTCGAAACCCTCACTTTGATCCGATGGCTCCCAAGAAATCATCCGCCGCTAGCAACAAGGGAAAGAAACCAGTCGTCGATTCGTCGTCGGCCGATCATGCAAAAACTCCTATTCCGTCGTCAACACCACACCGACAACCCAACCCGGCCGTAGCTCCGCCTATGATGGGTAAAACCCTATTCTTTGGCTGGAAGAACCCGTCGAGAAAGGAAAAGATAATCCAAACCTTCAGTTTTTTACGCCCACGTTATACGTGTTAGCGTAAAAACTGAAATGACAATATACGCCCACGTTGTACGTGTTAGCGTAAAAGATGAAAAGAGCACGCCCACGTTATACGTGTCAGCGTAAAATTTGGATTACGCCCACAATTAATGTGCTAGCGTAAAACTTAACTACGCTCATGTTCATACATGCCAGCGTAAAAAGTTATATTACGCTCACATTAACATGTGGTAGCGTAAAACTCATCAATCACTGAGAGACTTTGTAAAACAAAAACCTTTATCCACTTTTAGTAAGCGTAAAAGTCATAAAACTTCCAAACTAATTTGATCTCTTTTGTCCTTTTATCAGTGGATTTGCAAGTTCACCCTCTCGCAGAAGTTTTCGGCTCATCAGTTGGCATGGTGGGTTCGAACTATCTGGAAGATTTATCTCATGTACAATTTCCTCAATCGAACCCTGAATACCCAGTAGAGAGAGCACAACTGATAGCAGCTCAAGGGGATAGGATGTTGTTATCCATGATAGACGGAGAAGTACTGATGTCACTAGATAATCAATAATTCCTGAAGCCAGCTTTCTTATTTTGAGATGCGATAGATTACAAATCACAGACTCATCCCAAAAAGGAGGCTTGGGTATTTAGATCTGGAGAAAGGGTAATGTATCTTCCTGACATGGACAGGGATTACCCTATATCTGCTTTCGTCCATGCTAGCCATTACCGTCAAATGCTGTGGAATTTGACTCCTAATAGTTACGGAAGACCAGGTAAAATTGTTTTCAAGAGGGAGCATGCTAATGACATGGGGTATTTTGCTAGTGTTCCCAATGGTGGTGTCACTTCTATTTTTGGCCTCATGCCAGGAGCTAATCCCAGTGAAGACTCGGGTTTAATTCAACCAGTACAAACTCCGATGTTCGTCAACGAATTTATGAGGGCTACTGTATTGTATCCTCAGACGAACCCCAGGCTGCCGGGATGGTTGACTCCGTTCAATCAAAACTGGATCCAGATAAGTATTTGGATGATGAAGAACTTCGAAGCAGAGTTGAAAGACATTGGTTTATATGAGGCGATAGCTTCCACTAGTCAGGGTATTCCTTCGAACGGAAACCTATTTCTGGCTTTGGTGGAAATATATATGAGTTCGACTGGAACTTTTGCCACCCCGAAAGGCGAAATGGGCCTTGCTCTTCATGAGATGCAGTTCATCTCGAAACTGCCGATGGAGGAAGCCCCATATGAGGAATACGTTCCTTCCAACAAAGAACTGGCTGAAATCAGAGAGACTAATCCTCGGTTGATTGAGGTATATGAGGAATTGATGTGTCACTACATGGTTTGTACCACAATGTATGAAAGTATATCTCATTTGGCGTACATCACCAAGTGGACGACTTATCTCTTCTTCCATAAGGATAAGATATCCAAGGAAGACAAAGAAAGGTTTCAGGAAAACAAAGCTCCGGCAATCAACATAGATTCGACAATCCCTTCTAACAAAATTAGGGATATGACGATTGCCTACAAATTCTCTAATAAATATCTGTCTACAAAGACTGGAGAATTCCCTGCCGGGACTGAAGCCGTGAGCTTCCTTAGATATGGTAGCCAGAAAATCTCTCGAAGAGCTTTGCTGGCAGGCTTTCTTTCTTTATGGTTGAGAAGATGGGTTGTGCCGGGTATTGGTACTATTGACAGAATCCACCGTAGTGTGCTATGGCCGGCAGTACGTCTGGTTTTTAAAGTCAGGATTAACCTGCTATCAGCCATGGTGTGTCAAATAAATGCAGGTTTAAGGACCTTCGGCGAGGAGTTAATCAACAATGCTCCTCATCGAAATGTTTTCCCTAGAGTAGAAATGCCCTACACTTATCTGATGGGCTGGCTGTTGCATCACAACTGCAGATTGTTGCCACCAGGCCCAGGTGATGATGCGGAGGTCTTCCTCCAAAAATTCAGCAAAGCTACATGGATCGCTACGACTGTGGCAGATACCCGGGCAGTTCTAAATTATTCTTATGGTTGGAACTTCTTCTGCACTCGGCCACAAGTTCTAGCAGATTGCTTTGGCATTCAGTTTGAAGATGAAGTCGAAGGAAGAGCGGTATTGCCATCATCAGTCTTCAGATGGCTTCAATGCATCAGGCCTTCTCACTTGATATATAGAAATGAAGATAATTGTCCGTTTGAACCATATCTACCCAGTAGGTTTTCTCGCCAATTTGGATATGACCAACTTCATGTTGGTAACCCCACTACTAACTTCCGTCATTATGGAAAGTTACTCGACGGTGCTAGGGGTTGGAGATATTTCAATGCTGCTCGTACTGGCGCCAAGTTTAGAGTCTCAACCGCCACTAGTACTACAGAGCTACGTATACTTCATACGTATGCTCACTTTTATGCTTCAATTCGTTCTTTTGCCCACGGTTACAATATGAGGGGTAGTCTGAGGTGGCCTAAAGAAAGAGATATTGAGGAGCAGGTCAGGGTACCAGCAGACATCTCTGACGATACTGGCATTCCAGATCCATTTTTAGAAGTTATCCCAACAGGAGTTGGGGAACCAGCTGCAGAACCTATCATCATTGGCAGAGGCCAAAAAAGAAAACAAAGTACAGTCGTCACATTTCCAGAGAAAACTTCAGAAAAGAAGAAGAAGTCTACCACAAAAGGGCCTTCCAAACCAAGAGTCCACACTCCAGAAGATGACACTTTGATTGAAGAGGATCATCTTGTTAGTTCTTCCTCAGTCCGTCCAGGAGAAGGATCTTCAGCCCCTCCACCAATAGTTGGATCAGGAGCTGTAACTCTTTTGTCTCCTGGGCGTCTTAGCACCTCACTCCATTTATCTTTGCCAACCAAGGCACAGGTTACAGAGGGTGCTACTACTGTATCCACCGCTGATCAAGACCGCATCCTATCAGACGAACCGGCTCTTGACTTTGAGGATGATGACTGGGATGGTGATTATGATACATATCTTGAAAAAAATGCACATATGCCAAGTATTACACAAAACCTATACGGAATTATATATCATGATTTTGTATATTAACTTATTTTGTTCGTTTTTTTGCAGATGTTATAATTGCACCAAAGCCTATGGCTCCTCCTCCTCAAGAAGAAGATTTTTATGAGGAAAATGAGGAATCTGCTGATGTGATTTCTTCTTCTAGCGAAAAGGGTGCTGATGAAGAGGGAGGACAACAACCCGCGGTGGAGCATCAAGAAGCACATCCTGAACTATCCTCTCATGTTGAAGATCAGCACCAGAAAGAGGCTGCAATAGACCTCACTGCAGGTGATGATGAACCTGCTGGAGGAGAACCGGTCTTAAATAAAGAATCAGCTATAGAAGATTTTACTGCAACTGAAGCAGTAGAAAATCCTCCGGAGCCGACAGTTGAAGAAGGTGCTGAACCCAGGGAAGTGATAGCATCTTCTACTGTAGTTGCTGATTCAATATCAGTTTTTGATAAACCGATACCGGAACCTGAACCAGCTCCTGCAATTGTCACCACATCCACCGATATCACCGTCGCCGAAACTCCAGAAACGACTGGAGTAACAGATATTGAAGACATTGCTCCTGAAGTTCTTGGGAGCCAAATAACAGCAGTGACAACAACAGCTCCACCTCTGTCTGTTGTTACACCAATGGTAGCTATAGGTGTTGGAGATACAATCCCTGAAGCTCTTAGGGATAACTTGGCCATGGCAATAGTAACAGCAACAACTTCGTCTCATCCTGCTGTCGTGCCAACCACATCTGCTCCCGATCTCCAAAGAAGAGATTTATTAGATATTGCCGCCACACCAAGCTCCAGCGTAGAAATGAATCTCCTGGTTGAGATTCATACTGAAACTTTTTATAAAACTCTGGCAACTCTGATAAAGATGGTCCTGAATAAGGGTCTCAGTTATGAGATTTTGAAGACGACAATGGCTCTGACTATCAAGAATGTTGCCATGTTCAATGATGTTGAGAGAGCTGCAATATTAGAGAAAATTGTAGAGGACCTTGAGCAGCCGATTGGAGAATATCTCAGGCTATCAAATGAGACTGTTGAAAGCCTCATTCAGGAGGAGTATGATACTTTAACGGCTGATTATCTTGCTCGAGAGACTACGTATAATACAGCTCTCCATGAACACAGTCTAAAGGTTGCCAAAGAGAAAGCCTTTTTGGCTGGCATAAAACCTGCCCTGCATGGTCACAGAGTGGCTTATGATGCTTTAAACATAGATATTCAGAGCAAGAATGACAAAATCTGCGAAGTCGAGGCAGAGCTAGCTCGCTTGAAGGCTGAAAGGGAGAAGATGATCGATGCTCAAAATCTGCACCTCACCCAAAGCTCAATTTTAGAAGAACAAGCTTTTGGGGCTGAATCGACTATCAAAACCCTTGATGAAGCCAAGGACAATTTGATAATCACTTTCGCTGAACTTTTCTGTATTTGCACCCCTGATGCTCGACGTGCTGAGGCTGCCAAGAAGGTTATGAGTTCTCGTGGCAAGCGGCTAGAAGAATTAAAGAAGTTGCTTCAAGATGTTTCCACTCCACCTTAAGAGAGTGTTTTGTCATCTTTTGTCTTATTCATTTTGTAGTGTTTCTACTAGAAATGAATGAAAGATTTGTTTTGTGATCCTATCGTTTATTTGGAATTTAAACAATAGGTATGAGATAGAAAACACTTATCAGAGGTAATATGGACGTGACAAGTCTTTTAAACTCAACGTATTATATCTATCCAGAGGTAATATGGACATGATAGATAATGAAATCGTATTTTCTGTTTTAGAGCATAATACTAACAGAGGTAATATGAACATGATAGTATGTAAGAACTCAAAGAAAAGTAGATTAATATCTATGCAGAGGTCAAATGGACATGATAGACAGAAAACACCAGCAAATTTAATATTTATTCAGAGGTTATAAGAACGTGATAAATAACAAATTCAGCTTTCTATATCAACTGATAAGATGGACGATAAAAATTTCTCTCCAAAGAGATGAGTAATCAGCTTAACCAAACTTTGGTAGCTAGGGGTTAGGAAGACAAACATTATGAGCATATATGTCAAATATCGATAAAAGAAGTGGATGACCTAACCTATTTTATGAGAGAGGAAAGGAGGTCAACTCAAGAATAAATCCTAATGGAAAGTTGAAGATACACGTTCGAATTCATCATATGAGGAACGAGATATATCCGATTCGATGAATTAGTTTTTTTCTGAATCAGATTGTGAGGAATTAGAAGAGAATTCTTCTTGTATATCGTCATTAAACATATGGGACGGGTCATATCCCAATCCATGACGAGTCTTCTGATAAAACGGATCACCACATAACGGGAGTCGTCTACCTTTGCCCTGATTGAGACCTTGCATAGTCTTCAAATCATATCCCATATTCTGAATGATCTTGATGGATTGTTGACTATATTTGTCAATTCGGATTCTTCCTTTATCTTTATCTTTCAGATCGTCTGTCTGAGCAACAGGTATATTTCTAGCCAAGCCAAAAATAATTTGGCGCTTGTTTTTCTTATCAAACGGAACTACGAAATAAGATTCTTCATGGCGTCTATAAGTTACACAAGCTTGTGATTAGGCAACTACCGGAAGTAGATAAGGAGAAGATGTTAAGAACTTTTGAGCATAAGGTCCAACATCAACCTGAAGAGGAAAGGAATTTTCTTTATAGTTGATGTATAAAGTTTCTTCTGGTTCTATGTCGCCTTTAGATTGATGACTTTGATTATCAGGAGATAAAGTCATTCTTTCAATAAACTTGGCAGCCATATACTCGAAAAAGAAATCTTCATTGATATCAAAAAGTACAGAATGATCAATATTTACATCATTTACGATTTGACTGCTACGCTTCGGATTAATCATCAGTAGACCATTATCCGTCTTCTGCGTAGATTTGCCAAGATTGACAATCAATGGTGGTTCTGGATCATTCGTACAAGAAGTACGCCCTTTGACCTTAATCAAAAAGGGTTGAACTTGGCTCTTAGTAGGAACATTTACTGATTCCTCATATGAAGCTTGAGTTCTTCCTTGATTACCAAAGGTTGTTCATTGACAGATTGGGATTGGATTCGGCCCTTGACCATGATCTTCAAAGGTTGTTCTTCTGGCGGATCTTCATTAATAGACTGATCTTCAATAAAAGATTGATCTTCAGCTATATCTGATATCTCTTTCACATGTTCTTGTTTATAAAGCCTTGAATCAGAAAATAGGCTTCGACACCCTTGAAGGGATTAATATCAGCAAATTCAGTCTTTATAACTCCTTGAGAATCCACATACTTGAAGCATTGGTGGAGAGTTGAAGGCACAATATTGTGTTCATGAATCCACGGTCTTCCAAGAAGAATATTGTAGGATACATCTGAGTTGATAACATAGAAGGTTACCATAGTTCGCAGATCGCCAATCTGAATCTTCAGATGAATCTTTCCCAGTGGTTTACTCTTGCCAGC
The DNA here is from genome assembly GCA_029216955.1 of Iris pallida. NCBI lineage: Eukaryota > Viridiplantae > Streptophyta > Magnoliopsida > Asparagales > Iridaceae > Iris > Iris pallida. Next base: position 14,352 of record JANAVB010010939.1, read on the forward strand.
GTTAAAACCAACTATCGTAGTACTAGTGTAAGTCAGGTCACTAGTAGGAATCCTCAGGGGTCTTAGCATACTCTAAAGAATTATGCTAATTGACGACCCAGGATCGATGTAAATCCTGTCAATTTCAGTAGATCCAATATACCCAGTGTAGCACAGAGGTCTGTCATGTTTGTTATGCTTCAACAGCATATCTTCTTGTGTAAAGGTGATATTGGGAATTGCTTCCATCATACTATGACATTGCGGACACGACACTAGATTATTATCAGGACTCTTGAGTTGAGCCAAGCATGAATCTGTCTGAAGTAGAGCTTCATTCAAAGTCTCCTTGCTTTCTCTAGAAAGACGAAGCAGTTCAAATATGGATAGTCTAGCTGGAGTATTGGCTAACTGAGCTAGAATATCAAATTTGTAAGGTTTCATCACCACCCCCTGACTGGAAGCAGACTTCAATAGAACGTCAAAACGTATTGCTTTCTGTTTTTCCTTTTCAACCACCGAAGGTTTAGCAGGAACAGGAGAAGGTTGAGCTGGTAGTGTTTCCACTACATCTTCTGCTTCTTTGTAAGATCCCTCATAATCTTTGTGGTACTCCTTCCCGGATCTTGTACCAGTAAAAGTTTCTTCTTCAGACTCGAGAGAAAGAAGTACCATATTACAGGATTTAGTCTTCCTTCCTTTTGCCTTTTTCTTATAAGGTTTGTTGTGAGGAATTTCAGAACCCAATCCAACAGTGGATTTTTGATTTTGAATTTGTAAAGGAAGTCGTATTCCTTTATCATAATTCAAACCTTCTGCCTTCTGAAAGTCATAACCCATTTTCTTCATGAGAAGGACAGATTGCTGACTGTATAGATGAATGGGTAGTAGACTTTTAGCAAATGGTTCCACAGAGGAAGAAGAAGAGATCTCTGTATCCACAGGAGAATGAGGAATATATGTCTCTGTAACTACAGGAGGAGAAAGATTCAGGATACGAGGAAAAATTCTTGTAGGAGCTTTTTCGTAAGCAGCGAAGACTTGTTGTGCCCGGTATAAAGGGACACTATTCATAGCTAACCACTGCTGATGAGTAAGCTTGAGTTTGGTAGGAGGAGCTAGACTTGGAGGACATATGTTCAATCTTCTTAGTCTATCTTCCAAAGGAGTGCCATCCCATAGATAATCTGAATCATCAGGATCTGGAATAACATGAGAAATCATGTTGCAGGTTTTAACTTTCTTGCCTTTCTTGGATTTTGAAGTTTTACTTTCATTTTCCAATTCAGGTATTAAGTCAGGATGTACCCACATAATTTCACCATTTTTTAAGGTAAGAGGCAGCAATCCGTCATTTTCTTCTCTAGGAGGCGGGATATTCACAATCTTCATCGTCGCCTTCGGGATTGGGATGATTCCATCTGCTACTTGCTGTGGAGAAAAATTCCCGAATTGAAGAGAAACCATATTGGTTGTAACCGTATGGTCATCATTAGTTAAGGCGATAACACCGCCATTTATCAGCTCTTGAATTTTCTTCTTCAGGACATAGCAAGCACTGGTAGGATGATTAATGTATCTATGATAGATACAATATTTGGGATTGTCAGTTAGATTCACCTCATTAGGCCTCTTTGGCTCTGGAATCTGAAGTTTGCCACTCTTCACCAGATATTGAAATATCCCTGGGATATCACTCTCATCAAAAGAGTATTCTTCTTTTGGCCTGGAAGATTCCTGACTATTCGGCATCGTTTATTCTTGGAAAGATTAACCATGAGGGTATCTTTTCCTTTCACATTACGATTGCCGGGGTTATTACTAGGATTACTTTTCTTTCCTCTATCATCTGAGGCAAAAATCATCCCATGTTCACGAGCCAACCTACCATTGGTCTTGGCAAAAACTGCTGCTATGATGAATGAAACCCAATCTGTGAATTGAGAACCCGTAAAAACAGCAATAGATGGTCGCAGATTCATCTTGTATGTATCAATGAGTGCTGAATCTGGCATACCAGGGGGCATTTTTAAAGTCGCCTGTCGGAAACGTTCAATGAACGTCCGAGTATCTTCTTTCTCCTTTTGCTTGATTTCTATCAAGGAGGACATGTTCATATCCATACCTCCTTCATAGAAGCGGGAGAGAAACATTGCCTTAAATTCGTCAAAAGACGAAATGCAATTGTCAGGTAAACTTCGATACCAATCATAAGCCGAACCCGTTAAGCAACCAATGAACACTCGAATGAGAAGAGCATCATTTTTCTGCAGATGTACAGTCATAATATCAAAATAATTGATATATTGACTAGGAGAAGCCCTCCCATCAAACAATACTATGGATTGTGGCTTGAATTTTGGTGGAAAGGGTATATCATTCCAATGAGGAGGATAAGGTTGCTTAATCCCTAACCTCTGAGTTGATCCTTATGCCTCAAGACTTCAAACTGTGCTTTGAGTTCACGTACTGCTTGAATGGCCTCACTAGTTTGCGGAAGCACATTTGATTGAATAGTTGTTGGATGTACCGTAATCCCCACCGGAGATGGTACATCTTCTGGAATAATAGGATCTGGAGATGCAGAATTTTGATTAACAACAGGCTCCTAAACATTCAAAGGTATATCAGCCCCTTGACTATCTTGAGTTTGTGCTGCTACTGGTACTGGTGCTATTACTGTTGGCTGAGCAGTTTGCTAATTCAATATTATCTGATGCATGTTTTGTACCATGTTAAGCATGTCTTTTAGTGATTGCTCAACGACAGTGAGACGCTATTCTGTATTAACAGATGAGATCTCTGGTTCATCTCCAACAGCGTAGGATTCAACCTCTCTTGAAGATATATAAGGATCAGTATAGAAGTATGAATCGACATTGTCAGTCTCGGACTCAAAAGATTGAGTACCCCCAGCTTCTGAATCAGAAGTCTGTATTTGTCTTTGTCTTCTTGATCGAGTGTTTTGATATACTCCCTCAAAAGAATCAAGAAGTTTGTTGAACTGTTGCTGACCTGGGGTTTTGGACGTATTTCGTCTTGGATGTCGTCCTCTGTTAGTATGAGATGCCATGTTCACTGACACATATGACAACTCATGTTCTTGGTCTTCAGTTTGTTGTTGAGACACATTAAAACTCAATCGATCAAAAACTGATCGTTTTGAAGCCGAACAACAACAATTGATTACAACCTGGTGATAATCACAATGATGTTTTTCTTGGGGAAATATCACCGGAGATTGTCTATTCTTACGCTTTTGCATTAGCAACTCACGTAAGTCAGAAGGAGTGGAGGGAGTAGTCTTCTTTATTACATTTGGGGTAGAAAAATGTTTAGTCCCCTGTGTATAAAGAAGATTACTGGCTGTATTCGCAGAACCAAATTGTACATTTCTATGCGTTTGGAGTTGTGTGCGTAAATCTTGAGATTTTTTAGCACGAAGGACTCCATTTTCATTACGTGTAATTTATAGATTTGGTACTTTCCGTAGAGCAGTATAAGAAAGCTTTTGGTGTAGAACTGAATCTTTACCAACATTATTTTTACGCTGCACACGTTTAGGTACATTCACATTAGATGTAAAAATATCATTGCGAATTTTATCTACTCTGTCAAAGACAGGAGATTTACCTTTACGCGTAGAGCGTAAAAATTGGTTATCTGCCACGTCACAGACGGGAGATTTTGTTTTACGCGAGGAGCGTAATTTATTTGAGCCTACCACGTCACCGATGGGAGACTGATTCTTACACCCAGAAGCACAATCGTTAGAGTCTGCCCCATTACAAATGGGAGACTCATCTTTATGTACTGAGCGTAAAAGTTGGTTTTTACCTACTGAGCGTAAACCTGGTTCTTACGCAGTGGGCGTGAAACCTGATTATCTTCACCGTTACAAACGGGAGATAAATCGTCACACTTTGAGTGCAACTCTGAAGTAAGGACTGCCTCGTTACGAACGGGAGCCCTACGACAGGAGTGGAAAGAATTCCCTTGCCACTAGCAGCAACAGAGAGATCAGAAGCTATTTTAGATTTAGGAATCCAAACTTTTTGTGCTTTGCGAGATTTTTGAACATTGGAGTAGCGAGAACCACCCCCAGTTCGGTGTATCCCTTCATAAGCAGTCTGGTCGAAGTGTACAACCAGAGTCTTCTTTGTCGATCCAATCGACACATTATCGTATTGAGCAATTGCCTCCTCGTCAGAGGAGAAGGTCGTCCCCAGCAGAGTCGCCATTTTTGTTTCACTTAACAAAATGCCTGGAAATCGGATTTTGAAAATAAAACGAGGAAGAGTACAAGAAGTACAAATTTGATTCTGGAAAAGTATTGCTGTAGAAGTCTGATCTGTAAATGATCACTTTGTTCCTTGGACCATACGATGATGATGAAGATCGCTGCTTGAAGATGAACAACTTGGAAGAACTAAGTCACCAGAAAGGTATCGACGCACTTGGGCACTGATGGCGAGGCCGAATGCTTTCCCTGCTTTGCTTCACTCTGTTCTGAAAGAAAAGTTAAAGAAGAATGCTCTAGAGAATCAAAAATCTCTGAGTTCTAATCTCTCTGTCTTTTCTCCTGTCTATGTGTGTCCTTGTCTCTGAAAAAAATAAGTCTATTTATAGACTTGGGCTCTTGTGCGAAAAAACTCAGCAAAAGTTCCGTCTTTACGCTAACAACTGCCACCCACGACCGAAGTCATCGTCTGTATATGTTGACACGTGTCCCATCATTTCAGTAAGAATAGGATGCACGTACATACGTTCTTCGAGATGTGTGGCATGAAAGCCATGTAGGCAGACCACGTTCTCAACTGATGAAGAAGAATAGGGCGTAAAACAACCCCAATGTACTCTGAGCGTAAAGCAGTGGAGTAGGCGTAAAACAGCCCTGTCATAGATTTCCTGCGTAAAGTGGTTATTGAATAACCTTGAGCGTAAAGTAGCCCAAATCGACTTTACGCACACGTCGACTTTCGAGCGTAAAAACTCATATAATCTCCGTGCGTAAAAGAAGCCATAGTGTGAGCGTAAAGTAGCTCAGTCCACATACTAAACGACAACATTGGTTTCTGTATAAAACAATCCCTTCGAAATTTGTGGTATATGCCATCATCAATATCTTCATGTCAGACTTTGCATTAAATGCGAGACTTTGACAGCTTTGTCCCGCGTAAAAGGAGGGTTAGCCTATCTTTAGGCGTAAAACCATTGTCTTGACCCTGGCTACTTTAGGCGTAAAAAGCGATTAGCCTTGTCTTGGGCGTAAAGTGTTTAACCTCCCTGCAGCGTAAAGTAGATCAATTTGAGTAGAATGATCTATCACTTTGACTCATTCTGTGAAGCACTTTTTACGCTCCTACAACCCATAGCAAATTCATCATAAAGAACCAAGACATAATCAATATTTATGCAGATCACTTTAATGAATAACCGCTTCATCCAAAATTCCTAGTTCACGATAAAGAAAGTTGAAACGCTCCTCAGATAGTGGTTTAGTGAAGAAATCTGCCAGCTGATGATCAGTGTCAATAAATTCTAAGTTTATGGTGCCATTCCGTTGGTGATCACACAAAAAGTGGTGACGAATTTCAATGTGTTTCGTACATGAGTGACATATAGGGTTCTTAGCAAGGTTGATAGCACTAGTGTTATCACAGAATATAGGAATGTGCATAAAGGATAGGTTATAGTCTGCAAGGATTTGCTTTATCCATAGAATTTGTGCACAACAACGACCAGCTGCGATATATTCAGCTTCTGTTATGGATAGTGCGACAGAATTTTGCTTCTTGCTAAACCAAGAGACTAGAGCTTTGTCTAATAAATGACACGTGCTGCTTGTACTTTTACGGTCGACTTTGCATCCTGCAAAATCAGCATCCAAATAACCAATAAGGTCAAAGGATGTGGACTTGGGATACCATAAGCCCACAGTAACTGTACCCTTAATGTATCGAAAGATACGCTTAACGGCGGACATGTGTGATTCCTTAGGACTAGCTTGATAGCGAGCACACAGACAAACACTGAACATGATATCGGGACGACTAGCAGTTAAATAAAGTAAACTACTAATCATACCTCGATACTTACGTTGGTCAACAGGTTTGCCGCTTTCATCAGGTTCCAGCTTTGTCGTAGTAGCCATAGGGGTGCTGATTGGTTTGACGTAGTCAAGATCAAACTTCTTCAGCATATCCTTTGTATATTTTGACTGGCTGATGAAAGTTCCTTGCGAAGTTTGTTTGACTTGCAATCCAAGAAAGTAGGTGAGCTCCCCCATCATGCTCATCTCAAATTCGTTATGCAAACACTTAGCGAAATCTTGGCAAAGATTTTCATTAGTAGAACCGAATATGATATCATCTACATAAACTTGTACTAAAAGAATAGTGTTTTGAAAACTTTTGATAAACAGTGTAGTGTTAATTTTCCTTTTTGAAAAACTTTTATCTAGCAAGAAATTGCTTAGGCATTCATACCAATCTGGGGGGCTTGTTTGAGGCCATATAGCGCTTTCTTGAGTTTAAAAACATGGTCAAAAAATTTGTGATTTTCAAAACCAGAGGTTGTTTTACAAAAACTTCTTCCTTAATAAATCCATTCAGAAAAGCACTTTCGACATCCATTTGGAAAAGTTTAAAATTTTGAAAGTTTGTAAAGGTACAAAGCATCCGAATGGATTCAAGTCTTGCAACAGGAGCATACGTCTCATCGTAGTCGATACCTTCCTCTTGGTTGTATCCTTGAGATACTAGACGAGCTTTGTTGCGAGTGACTGAACCATCTTTATTTACTTTGTTACGAAAAACCTATTTAGTACTAATGATCGAATGGTTAGCTGGTTTAGGAACAAGTTCCCAAACCTGGCTTCTTTCGAACTGGTTGAGTTCTTCTTGCATAGCGGAAATCCAAAACTCATCATTGAAAGCTTCTAAAACAATTTTAGGCTCAATTTATGAAATGAAGGCAGTGCTAGCAATGAAGTCTCTTAACGATGATCGAGTACTTACTCCGCGTGATACCTCACATATTACCAAGTTTCTGGATGTGACGGCTTGAATACGAATTTCTTCGGCAGGCCCTTCAGAGAGTTGGTTTCAGGGGTGATATTATCGGAGTAGAAGTTGATGGCTCAATATCATCGTCAGGAGTAGCTACTGCACTATTATCCTCATCAAAAGTCACAATAGTAGACTCTTCTACAATCAATGAGCATTGGTTGAACACTCTATATCCCTTGCTCTTGGCAGCATAGCCAAGAAACATACCATCGTCAGCTTTAGCATCAAATTTGCCTAAGTTGTCTTTGGTGTTAAGGATAAAACGACAACCGAACACTCTAAAATATGAAACATTTGGAGTTCTACCAAACCAAAGCTCATAGGATGTTTTCTTCGTAATAGGTCGAATAAGCACCCTATTTAAAATATGGCACGCTGTACTGATCACAGCTTCAGCCCAAAAATATTTCAGAAGTGAAAATTTATTCAACATGACTCTAGACATATCGCCAAGAGTCCTATTCTTCTGCTCCACAACACCATTTTGTTGAGGAGTTCTAGGACAAGAAAACTCATGATCAAAACTATTTGAATCGCAAAAATTTTCAAAATTAGTATTTTCGAATTCGCCTTCATGATCACTTCGGATTCGAGTAATCATGTAGCCTTTTTCGTTTTGAACCTTTTTAGCAAAGATTTTGAAAACAGAAATCACATCGCTTTTGTTTGAAAGAAAGAAAACCCAAGTAAATCTAGAAAAATTATCTACTATAACAAAAGCATAGAGTTTTCCACCAAGATTGGCTACTCTAATAGGACCAAATAAGTCCATGTACAGTAATTGTAAGGGTCTAGTAGTATTTACAGTATTATGGAATGAAATAAAGATTTGGTTGCCTTATTCAGTTCACATTCGGCACATACCGTGTCCTTCTTGAATGTGATGTCGGGCAAACC